>HG995349.1:550786-618286 GCA_905333045.1 Lysandra bellargus | reverse complement strand
ATATAATTTAATTCTAAAAAATGTTATCAATTTATTTTAAATTGTTTCTTTAAAAATTATAATTGTTAAAAAAAATTAAAATAAAAAATTAAATTGATAAATAATATACATAAACACTAATATATAATATGAAAAGGAAACTGTTAAAATTAAAAGTTAAATCAAGGTATTAAATTAGCATGCTACGATGAAAATGTGATATGTACATACGATGAAAATGTGATATGTATAAATTAATATTAAAACATGTAAAAATGTTAAAAGTGTAAGAGTTAATATTGTAAATTGTTAAGGAATAAATGAGGCTTTATTATTATTATTATTATTATTATTATTATTATTATTATTATTATTATTATTATTATTATTATAGCGCCTTAAAACCAGTGACTTTGGCAGCATGAGGGTCATACCAAAATCATATTATGTGTTACTCGATGATACAAGGAGAAATCAGTGACAGTTTAAAAATGGATGACCGAGAGACTTTGGTTGACGTTTCGGTGTTAAATTGTTTCGGCAAAAGTGAAGGAAACAATACGCACATATTAGCTTAAAATTAACGTTTACCACTGTAGTATGTTTTCCTAACAAACAAAAAAATATTTAAATTTGGAATAGATAAGATAATAATATAAATATTTATTTCTCAGTACAATACAATATACACAGAGCTGTTTAACAGTACGTACATTCTTATTCCAAAATATTAAATTGTACGAGTCTGGTGCCCAAGCTAGGCTGTGTTTTAGGTCACTAGGCTCCTCATCCTCACAATTTTAATTACATAATTATACTTTTTCCAAAAACCAATTACATTATTAGGTATGGCAGTAACAAAATCTACATTGTGTGTGTGTGTGTGTGTGTCGGTGCGCGTGCGTGTTTATGTGTGTGTTTACGTGTGCGTAGTGCGTACATAACTTTATTTATATAGCTGCCTAGTGGGATATCTAAAAGGACGGAAGGACATGACTTTTAAGATAGCTCTTTGGGTTCTTTCTAATTGTAGTAGATTAGTCTTCGTTACTCCTCCCCATGTTGTTATACAGTAACACAACAAAGACTGCGCTAGGCTACACTGTTTTTAGAGTTTCTTTATCGGCTGCATTTCAGACTTTTAAATACGTATATGAGCTTTTTAACCTGTTACTTAGATAACAGGTTTATACGTGGGAGAGCCATGCTTCGGCACGAATGAGCCGGCTCGACACACACACACAGAAAACCGGCGTGAAACAGCGCTTGCGCTGTGTTTCGCCGAGTGAGTTTACCGGAGGCCCAATCCCCTACTCTATTCCCATCCTTACCCTCCCCTATTACCCTATTCCTTCTTAAAAGGCCGGCAACGCACCTGCAGCTCTTCTAATGCTGTGAGTGTCCATGGGCGACGGAAGTTGCTTTCCATCAGGTGACCCCTTTGCTCGTATGCCCCCTTATTTCATAAAAAAAATATATTATATAACACTCTCACAATATATTCTTGAAATTTCAGGTTATTGTCGATAATTATTATTATGTCAAGGTACTTCACTCTTTCGGTATACATACTATTGTAACCGCCGAAAATATGTCTTTCAAATATTACTCGACCACCTTTGTATAGTAACTTGTCACTGTGTTGAGGAATATTTTTCTATGTTGAGGTAAAATGTATTAGCCGTAAGCATAATGCAGTCGGTTCGTGTTTTCTTGGCGGAAGTGCGCGGTGTGCTATTAACTCGTCCAACTTTCTCACTAACTTCCAACAATGGAATTAGATGCTCAAACTGAAAACACATGAAACTTCCTTACAGCTTACACAGGCACTCATGTTACGATGAGGTTGCTCCAATAACCTGCTACTTCTAGAAGTTAGAACACACTAGAAGTTATTCGCGTAAGTTAGCAGTGAGTTCATCGGTTAATTTCGATATTTGCACGACTCACTGCAAATTTAAAAACGCCTCGTGCCCCGGCCCGCAAACTACTTGTATGTTTTGTCTAGGCACCATAACAATTATAAGTATAATATCATAGGTTTACAATTTAACTTACAGGTAAAAATATAATGTAAGATAATGATAATATTATTTTTACATATTATTTAAATATTAAGAACGTATGTCCTATTATAAATATTTAAGTACCTATGTCATAATAAATGATACTGTTACGGATACGGACACACAGAGCCATCTAGCGTCGAACCGGCAAAACTAGGGGACACACTACACAGAAATCCCCTACTCGAAACTAGATGGCGCTAGGTGGTACATGCTCGAGCCTCCTAGAAAGTTCCGACCCTTGTTTACTTGTTTACGTGTTTACTTGTTAACGTGAATCGAGTAAGGAACTTTCTAGATTTCGACTCGCCCATATAATTAGGCGCAGGTGGACGGCCCGGAGTTCAGTTTAATCGGAGCGATCTTCGAGGCGACTTCGAAGTGAAAACAAGTGATCAATAGTGAGTGATAGTGAACCTACGACTCGGCTACGACCTAGGACAGTGATAGTGCTCAGTGATTTGGATCTAGTGCTTAGAGTTCTTTTTGGACTTAGTGATTTGTGTGAGCTAGTGTTTGTGAATAAAGTATTCAAGAGAGTCACCAGGTCTTTCTCTCCGAATCCTACGAACCCTAGCACGTAACAATACTTAAAACAATTGAGTACTTAAATATTTCAAAAAAAAATATTAAGTATTCATTTTTTAAATGTTATCACCTACTAATAATAAAAACTAAGGAAGAGTAACTCCGTCAAAAAACATGATCCAAAATACTTGTCAAAAAACATGCTCCAAAATACTTGTCAAAAAACCTTTACCTACCTTAGGTTCACTTTTCATACATTTGCAATATTTAGGTGACCTTGAGCGGTATAAAGACTGACGTTACATGACAGTTCGAATGGAACCCTCAGACCAATAAAAAAAGAAAGACGGAGTATTTACAGGTAATGGGGTGAAGTCGCTGTCGATCAATGTGTGCGTCACGCCTAGCATAAATACGCTAGGCGTGCGCTTGTGTGCAAAAAAATAATGTTGCCAACTCAGGGTTTCAGATTGTCAAACTCCCATCCTGTTGCAGTCTTATTAAGCTACTAAGTAATGACTACAAAAGTTGCTATCAAACTAGATTGTTAATCATCATTCATTAGTAATTGCTGAAAAAAGTAAATACTTAAATATCTATATCTAATAAATTATGTGTTTCAACTAAGAACAGACAGACATACATACAGACAAAAATTGTAAAGAGTGTTGTTTGGTGTATGCAGTATGTATCGTATGCAGATTTTGCATATTAATCTTAGTAAAAAAATCTTTCAATACTACAAACAGACACTCCAATTTTATTTATATTAATAGATTTTAAATGAATAACGAATTTTAGGTTAAAAATAAACATTTGTCAGGATAATACAGCACGTAATAATATTTTTCCCCTATTATGGGGAAAAATATCTTGCTACCAGCATGCAGCACTGTTTGAGGTTCTGTGTTCCGAGACTCCCGAGACAATTTTTAAAACTAATAAATTAAATTCGTTATTTCGGTGGTAATACATAAATATTCAACTAATTACTTGTGAAACGTAATCCCACAAGGTTTCTTTTGAGCACAAGAATTGTTTTTGCACCATTTAACGATGCAGGACGGCATATTTTGATATTTCTTGACACAGATGAAAACGACATGCGCCGTCACTCGTTGAAACCGGAATGGCGGGCGGCCGGCTTCCTATGGCCGTATCGGCTTCCTATTGCCTGCCTCACCGCGTAGCATGGATGGCTCTGTCTATCTTTTTTTATTGGTCTGAGATGGAACCAAATTTAAAACTGTATTAGTATGGGAGTTACGTTTCCTTTGGTTATTATTCGTAGGTTATTACTTATTAATAATATTGATATTTAATGCAAGAACCTTAAAAAAAAAATTACTATTAATTATAAGCAATAAAAAATTCATGAAATGTAAATAAAGTCACGTGACTTATAAACGCGCCATGATTTAGGGCTGGGACACAAAAACACGGCACGGCGCCGTACGGTGCCGCGCCGTGAGAAGTCACGATGCGCGTCGTAAAAAACTACGGCATGGCGCCGTGCCGTGTTTTTCGTCCCGGCCCTGAGATGTGTCGTCATAATGTTAAATACACTTCAATAGTATACGGCAATATTACCCTTATATCGTTGTTGTTTAAGGTCAAAATTGTCTGCGCTAACTATAATAATATGCCATGTACGTAGCTAAACTTTTTAGTAAATCCACAACATAAACGGATGCTCCTATGACTCGAAATAAGATGCCTGTTTTGTTTATTGTAAAACAAACTCTATTTTCAGTACTGAAGTGTGTTTCGGTTTTCAGTTTCAATAAATTTAAGGCTTTGGGTTTAGATGTACGCATCCATTAAAAACATTCGTGGCATGTTAATACTGCTGTTTTTATTGTTCTGTGGTGAAAAAAACATTATGTCGTCACACGCCCTTGGGTTAGTGCCGGAGCTGTCGGCGTGTCTTCCAATTTTTACTTTGAAATAAGTATAACTTTTGAATTATTGCGAAAAAAATAAAACAAAAATGCTTTGCTTTAAAACTTATATAATATTACTAGCTGTCCCGGCAAACGTTGCTTTGCCATAATATATTTGCCATATTATTTTATTGAAGTGACTAAATGAGTATGTCGCCATGGCAACGTCGCACAAACAATGGTCGCCGTCAGTCTCAGGTTGTAATAATTTACTATTATTTATTCAACAAATGCAATAAAGTACCCAGTAGCCGATTCTCAGACCTACTGAATATGCATATAAAATTTGGTAAAAATCAGTAAAGCCGTTTCGGAGTTGTTGGACTAAGTTACTAACATTGTGACACGAGAATTTTATATATGTATAAGATGATTTTTCCATTTATCAAAAATTTTTTTTTTGAAATACTCAATTCCTTATTACGATAATTCAAAGTCTTTACCGCGTCGTTAATAATTTAGTACTCTACATAATCAATGTGACAATTAATGACCACAGGTAGTCAACAGGATACATACGAGGAAATCATAGGAAAATCCGCCATGCCTGGCGATATAAATAAATTTGTATAAACGTTGCGTTCAATCAATATGATTAATATATTAATATGGTTTCTTATAATAATAATTTATTCATTTCGGAATAAATAATAAAATGTGGAACTTAGTTAAACAATCGTTTAGGGGTGAGGCCGCCAATTTTTGCTGATATGACGCAGAAAAATTTTGCGAGAGAAAGAAAATCTACGCTGCTTGTGACGTTGGAGCACCTAAATTGTAGGGAATTTATTTCTCTACGCTATCATAGCGTTGAGAAATATGCCGTTGGAGCACCAAAATGAAAGCGTAGAGGCTATCATAGCGTAGAGAAAATCAAACTTATCTCTGTAAATAATACACAATGCGGTTTGTATTATAGCCCCAAACATGGCCCTTTTGACTACTCACATGATGCATTGATCGTTTTATGTGAAACAGTAATATTTACATTTGTGTCAGAAAAAAACTTCCTCTAAAAAAACAGTGTACACAGCCCGACTGAGGTTCAAATGTGAACTGTCGATAAATGGCGAATATTACGAGATTTTCCATAGAATACGTAAAAACTCAGCGTTGCCACTTCCCGATTTTACCTTCCCTAACACCCAACGATAACAATAAATCGGTATTATTGATGACGTTTAAAATGTGGGGTAGAATTGATGTTTGTAACTATTCATTTGATTTGAAAAAGTTTATAAAGAAAGTTATCTTAAAATACTATAAGAATTAGATGAGGTAATAGCCATTTATATAAGTATTCATAACATATCAGATTTATCTTTAAATCTGTCATTCTTACTGCTACAGCGACAGTTAAAGTGCACCTCTTCCACGGCGGATTGTATATTTTAAGCTATTTTCTTACCTTTTTTTATGTTTAACTAGCGACCCACCCTGGCGTCGCACGGGCTTAAAATATATAGCCACTGAAAAAATGATCAAAATCGATATCCTATGATCCTTCATCCTATGGTCTACTTCTTATCTGTGCCAAATAACATAAAAATTGCTCCCGTAGTTCGCGAGATAAGCCCTTTCAAATAATTTCCCCCGTTTTTTCCACATTCTTCTATTAATCTTAGCGTGATAAAAAATAGCCTATAGCCTTCCTCGATAAATGGGCTATCTAACACTGAAAGAATTTTTCAAATCGGACCAGTAGTTCCTGAGATTAGCGCGTTCAAGTTAGCCCTTTCAAATAATTTTCCCCGTTTTTTTCACATTTTCCTTTATTTCTTCGCTCCTATTAGTCTTAGCGTGATAAAATATAGCCTATAACCATCCTTGATAAATGGGCTATCTAACACTGAAAGAATCATCAAAATCCGTTGCGTAGTTTTAAAGATTAAAGGGAACAAAGGGACATGAGGGAAAAAAAGCGACTTTGTTTTATAATAAGTATAGATTGTAAATATATTTTTAGACTATTATTGGAACTCAAATAATTCTAATGCACGCTTGAATACTTTGTTTTCTTCGTTAGAATCAGTTTTCGAGCATAAGATAAACACAATACTTTTTAAAATACAAAGGGCGGAGAAAAATAATTGCAAAATCATCAAAAATTGGCGGCCTCGCCCTTAGAGCGACCGTATGCGAACCCGGTAGAGGGTAGCGGCTACAGTATACCCATTATTACCCAGTAATTAATATTTCACGGTGACCCACTACCCTGGCCGGAGGATTACTGTGGAGAGGAATTTGGTCATCACTTATGTACGAGAGGTGCGGCGGATTCCGGTACGGTATACCACATATGCCACATACGCAGGTATTGCTGTGACACGAGCTATCTGACATAACGGCCGTAGTCCCAGCCTAACAGGGAGTCAGCGTTAAAAAGGCCGAGAGGTCAAATCCACCTACGAGTAATTCCATTGAAATATTAATACTAAATAGAATCAAATCATTGATAGGTCTAAGGAACACTCACGCTGTTGCTCCAAAAATAGAAAAATATGCTAGGCTAATTAAGTAATTACGCACAATAGAAAAATAAACTAATTAACATTATAATGACTTGTTGTTAGGCTGTAAAGCATCCCACGCCAGCCGGGAGCGGGTAGCGTGGTAAACATCGTTATCTGAGCTACAATGTCATTGCACTAACGATCGTCAACACGGAGACAATGTCGCGGTAGCGGCCAATCGATAGCTGCAGTGGCATCTCGATCGGGTCTGCAAATAGACGTCAAATTGAATTAAGTTTGCCCTGCGACCCGCGACCCGCGAGCCCCGGCGCCTGCAGTCGGCCGCGACCCGCCCGGTGCACGGTGCCCCGCCGCGCCGTGCCGTCTGATACCTCCGCCACGAATCGCGGGCCAAAATTGAGTTTCGCGCCGCGCGCGGTGAGGCGAATTAAAAGAATACCACTCGTCGGCGCGCGTGCCCCAGTGCATCCGCGCGCGTCGCCCGAGCACGACATGAGCGTGTGCGCGCGCGCAGACCCCGCCGCCGCCGCCGACGGGCCCCTGCGCGAGGGGAGCGACCGAGCGGGGCAGGAGGAGGTGACGTACGCGCTCCGCGAGGTCCCGGCCCGGATGCGCATTCTGGACCTGCTGCGGCCGGCAGAACCCGGCAAGGATGGCCCGGACCTCGTCCGGCCCCTGCCGCGCCGGGGGCTCGTCCGTCCGTACGACGACGACACGCGCCGTTTCCTGCAGCAGATCCTGCTCGACACTATCGACGCGCCCCCCGCGCTCGACAACCGACTGCGGGACGCACCGGACGAGTCGGGGGGCGCGGACGGGGACGAGGGCGGGAACAGGCGCGAGCGGTCCCTGGCGGAGGAGCTGCGGGAGGCCGAGGAGGAGGAGCGGACGGGCAGCCTGCGCCGCGAGCTGCTGCGGGAGTTCCGGCGGCGAGGGGGCGCCGCGCGGGAGGCGCTGGAGCGCGACCGTCTGGGCCGCCTGGCGCTGGCGGTGGAGCAGGATGAGGACGGCGCGAGGCAGGAAGAGGACGCGGGGGCGGGGCTGGGCGCGGCCGCGCGCCGCCTGGACGCGCTGCTGGCCGAGTCACGCAGCCTGCAGGTGGAGCTGGCCGGCATCCGCGACGACATGCAGGTGCTGGCCCGCCGCCTGGCACCGCGCCGCTGACGGTACCGCGACCCCGCCGCCACCCTCCCGCACCGCGCACCGCCACTCGGCCACCGCCAGCAGTCAGCACTGCGCACTTCTGCGTTTACATCGTATTCTGTACCCGACACTCGGTGATCTTTGGACCTCAATAGAAGCAGACGATGAGTCGTATGAAAGTCCATTGAATGATAACAATTTTATCTCTAGAATACTCCGTCAGCTGCTCGGTAGCACTAATTAGCGGCGATCTTGTGTCAGTAGTGTTCGCGTGCTCGTTCTGCTGCGCGCGCGCCGCGGCCCACAAATGGTGATCATGGATGGGCTCCCGCGGTTCCGTTTATTTCAAGTATGTTCTAGAAACGGATATTATGCTATGTGCGACTTTTGTACGGTTAATGACGAGGAGAAATCGATCGCTTTTATTATTTCGTGGAACGTTTAAACTGATAATGTTTATTGTTCGCCGGATATGGGCCGTTTATACAATTTAAAATAAACAACACGATTATACAATTAAACGTGGCGTGGATTTCTTTTAATGAGGAAACAATGAGGATACTCGTTAACGGAGCGGCGCGGCCGGTGACGAAACGTGGGTTTACGTTTAATGAAAATGAACATCGGGCGTAATAAGTATAGCGAGTATGTGCAAAGCCGTAGAAAGTGGAGAAATTGCGTAAAAAACATAGTCTATCGGTACAACATAGTTGCATTTTACGTACAAAACCAACTTACGTAGTTTACACGGTACGCAAATGCTGAAATACGCGTTGTATTACAGCATTTGCGTACCTTGTAAACTGTTATTTCTGAAACATCTGTTATTTTTTATTAATGTCAACTCTCAAATATTGATTAATAATAATATTTTTGCGCATAACACAATAAACTTACTAGTTTTAGATTGTAGAGCTTGGATATGTCGTAGTCATCTGGTTTAATCTGCGATTCTATTGAATGACTAGCGCATTTATTGAATAACACCAGTCTATTGAATGACTAAAGGACAAATCGTCAAGACGTTGACTGTAACGTTTATTGTTTTGACTAAATGTCATATAGTGAAGTCGTTTTATGGGATGCTATATTTTTTTAAGTAGCCGTTAACGAGGTAGTAATATGTAAATCGACGCTGTCATATTATTCATATTATTTTATTACAAATAAAGCACATTAGATTAATTTTAAACGACAAAATATAATCTACACAGTGCTATCAGCTGTGCGAGCTGTGTGACGCCATATTTGTTAATAGTGACTACTAGTAGCGCCGCAGTGGGAAAAAAGTTATATACGTTCAATTACCTGACTGATTTTATGTCCGCTATCTTCAAAGGGCTATGTTACAAATCACCAACTAGTTGGAATTTGAGCGATGATCGTTCAATCGACGTTGGGCCGAGTCATTCAATTGAATAGTATAATTCAATGAATGCGCTAGTCATTCAATCGAATCGCAGATTGAACCAGATGACTGCGACAGATTCATTTCGTTGTGGTCAGCGACTGATACCGGGTAAAAGATTGATATTTGTTACATAATATGTATAAGGATTTTAACTGGCTCTAGTAAATTCCATTGTCCACTCATGACCCATTTTATTTCCTTGAATGTGATATGTGAATACTGTATGGGTCAATAACTGGTCAAGTGATAACTTGTTCGGTATTTAAATCTTTCGAAAAAAACTTGTTATGTTTGTAATGAAGTAATAATATTGCGTAACTTAATTTAAATAAACATGCTTAACGCCAAGGTCACAGAAATCAGGTTCTCCCAATACAAAAATATGAATGTGTAGTTTGTAATATTATTACAAACCGCACATCAATATTCATGCATTTCCTACAGACACAATTTATTATGTGGGAACAAATCTATATTTAATAATATTATAGAGAAACGAGAATAGTTTTTTGGTTGTTTTTAATGAAAGACATTCTAAAACTGGTGATTTTTTATAATGAAAAAATGAAAAACATGAATTTTTTATGCGTAGGAGAGCCATCCTTCAGCACGAATGGGCCGGCTCGACCGGAGAAATACCACGTTCTCACAGAAAACCGGCGTGAAACAGCGCTTGCGCTGTGTTTCGCCGAGTGAGTGAGTTTACCGGAGGCCCAATCCCCTACCTTATTGCCTTCCCTACCCTCCCCTATTACCCCATTCCCTTAAAAGGCCGGCAACGCACTTGCAGCTCTTCTGATGTTGCTTTCCATCAGGTGACCCGTTTGCCCGTTTGCCCCCTTATTTCATAAAAAAAAAGATTTATTCGTTCACAGGATCCTAGTATACTCGCTCCTATTTATGGTAGGTACTAAAAGTGCCTACGGGATTTCTACTAGCACGCACAAAATAACGAGCAGAATTCCGTACATGAAATAAATAAACATTTATTTGACTCATAAGTATAAAACTTATGATCTATTAAAATTTAATACTAATGATCTATATTAAAATTTAATTTTAGATCACAAACTTTAAAGTTCCGTTCAAATGTCAGCACCGTATTATTTGTTGTAGTTAGTCTATAATTTGTTGTTAAAGTACGATACAATTTAGTCAAGGGTTGTCCCAATAATGTTTTGTAAAGGTGTAGCGCTCAATTATTCAGTGTCCCTTCCTCACTTGTCACTACTCGCGGCTCTACAGACAGACACGTTCACACTACACATACAATAATAATGAGACAAACTTTATAAAGACGTTCTAATTGTTATTGCCTAGTTTGATATCTAGATCAACTAAATACATAGACATTAGCTGTAGTTAGTAACCCAAATTGACAGCCCGAGATGGAATTTTATATAATGTCCTATGACTCTAGTCTCTACATAAAGACCTAAGAAGAAGGTTTAGGTACCTAGCGGACTATTTCAAAATTCTGACTTTGTCTAATAAAATCTGTGGCATTTGGCAATCGCGTATTGCGTTGCTGTCGCAAGAAACTAAATCACCCTGCCGGTTCCTCGCTCCTTCGTAGGGTCATTAGCTGTACAGGGTGTAACAAAACTAAGTGATAATATTTGTGGCTGAGTGGGTTCTTCAAATATAGTTTACTGTGAAAGTAGCAGCGTTGAAAGTATAACTTTTTTAACTTTTGTATGGAAAAATACATAACGCTCGGGCGCTTTCCCATACAAATCACAGTAACACTTGGTTTTTTTATCACTTAGTTAAGTTACACCCTATATATTTGCGCAAGGAAATTGTATTGCCAATATTCTTGAGGAAGTGTTTAGTTAAGTAAAATAACTACAGCTACGGTAGAATACTGAACAGCGTTTAATGTGCAAGAAACATAGATATGAGTCTGTACTAAAACATGTATATAGAGCCCCGGTAGAACAACGATAAGAAGAATGGACGACTTGTGAACTATTAAATAGCATCTAGCACTTGCTAACTTGTAAAAAATATCGCCATTTTTAATAATATAGGAAGTTTCCCGTTTTTCATGTCACGAGAAAAAACGATGTTCTAACGATGCATTTTGTTTTTGTCTTATTTTAAAAGGGCATAATGTTACAATGAAAATTGCTAGAACTCTACCTGAATGTCCCTTTCGTTTCCGGTTTATTAACATACTTGCAAATATTTTATGCTCAAATAACTGGTTTAAATTCTTCACATTACGTCATTTTGAACTGGTTTTTAAAAACTATTTTTATTAGTCTCTAGCTGTTCCCGGCGACTTCGTACGGATGAAATATAATTCCGCAGGAACCTGTGCAATGTGCATTTTTCCGTGAAAGTTGCCTATGTATTTCCTCGTGTGATATTTATATTATGTGCCAAGATAAAAATCGATCTTAAGTATTTCTTTATGTTCACCTGAAAATGTAGATTTTCTTCTTGTCCTTTTTGTAAGGTTATATACCGGTGCTGCTTGACATGTTTTAGTCTGCTTCTATTAGGTGTCGTAGTGTATAGTGCTCGGTTCACAGTTATATATCACGTGGTGGTGGAGGTCGCGGGCTCACACAACTTCACACAACACTTTGAACTTATTCTTAGGGTACGAGCACGATGCACGTAAAGCTGTTTGGCTTGTATTTAATAAATTATTAAGTTATCGCCTGATTATGCAACAATATGAAGATTTTTATTTAAAAATACTAGCTACTAGCTGCAGCTAGACTCATTGTACGCATATCCTAAAAACTTATATTTTTGAAGTATCTGCGTTTTTTTTCAGTCTGAAAAATAATTTAAATCTTCTGTTTTTCGTCGTACACACACAAAACTTACTTTGGGTAGTAACAATAAGGCTTTGTTTTTTTGTACCTTTGTGGTTTTATTTCTCTAAAGCGTGCGACGGTATTATTTAGTTGCAATTTACTGAAAGCCTTCTGATTACTGAGTAGAAGGCTATCGTTTTCTTCAGACTTGACATGCAAAAAGGGGGCTACCGTTACCAGAAGTCTAAGGAAGAACTCTATGTATTCGATGACTTACGAGTACCTATAATATATATATTTATATCATTCCACTTCCAGGCGGATTGCGCGCGCGCGTGCCGGTGCGCGGACGCGGCGCGCGCGCTGGCGGCGCAGTCGCGGGCGGTGCGGTACCTGGACGACGTGGTGGCGCTGCTGCGGGGGGAGGTGGCCGCCGTCGCCCGCGCCCGGGACTGGCCCTTCGCCCTCGGCCCGCGCAGCCCCGACAGAAACTACATCGTGTGACGACAGGTACATCATCAATTTAGGGCCCTTTCCACACGACGTATTTTTTGCGCACTGACGACGTGCGTTTCTGATGCGCTCTTCTTCTTTTTCGCGTTTGTATCGATACAAACGAGCGTAAAAACGTAGTGTGGAAGGGCCCTTAGGTAGCACGTTGCTTGACGACCAGTCATCACCTACACAAGGGCTATGCCAACATTTGAAGAATCTTCAAGAAAAGAGCGTATTCCCTCTTAAAAGGCCGGCAACGCACCTGCAGCTCTTCTGATGTTGCGAGTGTCCATGGGCGACGGTAGTTGCTTACCATCAGGTGACCCGTTTGCTCGTTTGCCCCCTTATTTAATTAAAAAAATGTTTTTATTGTATTTTTGTTTATTTAGGACAACAAACAGAATAAAAAAATACCATTTTGATTATTGTGATACCAACACCGCTATCCACAGATTAACACTGTTACTCGAATTCGAGAGAGTAAAAATTCATGTAATCCTGTGTGTAAATATTGATTGACTACAGGTGCTAACTAAATTCTTAAGTTCTACATAAACTGTTTCAAAGTAACATTAAAATGGTCACAATTTCATAAAGAGCTTACGAATTGTGACACAGGGCTAGGACAGGATACACAGTAACATTAGGAAGTACACAAAATCAGTTTTCAAATCGCGCATCTTTCAATTACCGCATGTATCGGGGACCTGGCAGGCCCCCAGCAGGCCCCTAACCTGGCAGACCCCCAGGCCCCGACCTGGCAGGACCCCAAACGGCCCTGAGTTATCACAAACCAGTACTAGCGGCGCTCTAACTCATACCCAGGTTTTAGATACATTTCCGGGACACATTTTAATAAATTCACCAAACCGCAAGCTTCTGTATCACGGGAAATTGATGGAGTATTGTACAATATGGAGTATATTGAGGGAGAGCTACCTATATTTTAGAACTTAACTGAATAAGTACCTCCCATGGCCTAGAAAACAAGCGTTAAGTTCTTCTAAGTAACTTCTAACGTTATTTACTTGAGTACAACGGTGTTGTATTTCTTAAGCAGTAATCTTCGCATCAAGCGATCCGTCTGATCATTCAAAATATTCAATATTCGGGACAAAACACTATAAACCGGTGACGTCAAGTACTAATTACAGAACGGTAGTGGTGGTGCCACCGCGGGCCGCTACGACCTCTGGTACCACTAATGCCAGACAACCATGGTAATTTTTGTCCATGAAATCGCGATCCAATAAACTAATTTACATTCAAGCTGTTGCCCACTCGCACCAGTCTCGGTTAAAGCTATCGTTGATTAAAACCGTGTTCTCCCTCTCGTTTCTAGTATTTATGAAAGAGAAAGGATTATGTTTTGACAAACAATTAGCAATAACCACGGCTAGCAAATTAATCGGCTTTATATTGCCGCAGTTAATGGCTTCTATTAATTTCGCTCTACCGAACCAAACCAATATTATTCTGGCTATACCGGTCTAAGTACACTGTACAGTACCAACATACTGCTTTTTTTCATTTCCTTTTCCTTTCAAGCTGCATAATCTCATAAAAAATCCAACCAACGTTAAAACTCCAGTCGAACAAGGAAGGAAGCTTTATTTTTATTGGACAACAATAATCAGGATTCAGGGCTGAGGTGCTGTGTTAATGAAGGACTAAAATAAGTACAATCAGGGTACAGGGCTGAGATCAGTAGGGCTCATCAGTGTTATCGGTCAGTGACCACGCCCTATCTCCGGCCCTCGGCGGGTCACGGTGACTCACGTCAGCGTTGCCGGACGCACTTATTAAAGAACACATTACTCACTTGAAGTTACATAAATACTTTGTGTTGCGAATGAAGCTCTCTAAAGGAAACGGAACCTGGAGGGTGTGCCAAAATGTTTTCGTTATCGCTTCGTTATAGAATCGCCGATGAAAATGTATGGAATTAGTGTTGGGTAGGACATGAATTTTATACGAGGATGTAAGAAGTGCCACTTTTTCGTATTGAGCCGGTACAGTGTCCCACTTCAAAAGAGGCGAGGCGTTTGAAATTTTGAATCGTAGCAGTACGTTTGACGTGCCGCGACATGTGAGCCGTTTTGAGGCGTGAATTTATATTTACTTATATATTTTCCCCCTAAAAATATATTTAATAAATATGAATTCATAATGATTTAGAAATAATAATACTGTAATATAATATGTTTCAAAATTTTTTTATTAAAAGTTCGTCTTCATCTAAAGAGTCAGATTTTTTGAAATCATAGGTACATGTTGATATTGAATAAATTTAACATTTATTTTTAGATGGATTAAATGTTACACAAGATTCATCATTTCGATTTAACGCATATAGGACGATAAATTTAAAAAATTAAAGAGCCAAAAAATCCCTGAAAATACCCCTAAATTCTAAAAAATTCAGACCACTGCGACAATCATTTTGAAGCGGTACATGTTATAATGCTGAGCCACTCTTACATTTCGCCGTCTTGTCCCGTAATGTAATGCCTCTTGTAAGTCCTACCCAACACTATATGAAATTGACATAAGCGTTCGTTAATATGACGTTGACGTTCGACTCGTCTTATGTCAATTCCATACATTTTGATCGGCGATTCTATTACGAAGCGAAAACGAAAAAGTTTCGGCTAAATGGCCAGAAACAATAAGCGACAGTACCACAGGGAAGTTGATTCATAGTCACCGGCTACACAGTCAATTTTTCATCAATCTGATCCATCAATCTGGTACGGATTGACGAAAAATTGATCGTGTACGCCACGGATTGATGGATTGATCGTATTTTTAATATGAACTTTTTATAACCATCAATATTCCGTCAGTCAGATTGACACCAGATTGATAGATCAGATTGACGAAAAATTGACCGTGTAGCCGGTGACTTAGGCAGATGGCGGATCTACGTAATTTGGTCACGTTGCGTCAAACTTATACGTGGGAGAGCCATGATTCGGCACGAATGGGCCGGCTCGACCGGAGAAATACCACGTTCTCACAGAAAACCGGCGTGAAACAGCGCTTGCGCTGTGTTTCGCCAAGTGAGTGAGTTTACCGGAGGCCCAATTACCTACCCTATTCCCTTCCCTACCCTCCCCTATTCCCTTCCCTTCACATCCCTACCCTCCCCTATTACCCTATTCCCTCCTAAAAGGCCGGCAACGCACCTGCAGCTCTTTTGATGCTGCGAGTGTCCATGGGCGACGGAAGTTGCTTTGCATCAGGTGACCCGTTTGCTCGTTTGCCCCCTTATTTCATTAAAAAAAAAAAACTCAGCCGACAAATCATAACCAACATTAAATTGACATAATCCTACCACATGAAGTAGACCCGTCAACTGCCTATAAATCAGTGCCTATAAATCAGTTTCTTCGATGTCATCATCAAAGAAATTAATCTTATGGCTGGTTTACACGTATTAACCATACGTTATGAGACCAAAGTCATAATTTTCGGTGCATGAGATCAGGTTTTGACGAAAATGGCACTTGTTAACCAGAGTATTTTGCTCGATCGAGCAATCACGTCGAACAAAACCCGCGGCTTGGGTCTTCGTCCACACATTCAGCATTGCTCGATAGTTTTATTCTAAATCCATATATTTAATTCCATCGAGCCGGCTCGATGCCAGCCTTCGAGCTGTGAGTTTTGCAGTCCACACTGTATAATAATATTATTACTTGATTTGGAGTAAAACTATCGAGCAAAACCGTATGTGAGTACTTAGCATTACATGTCAAGTAAATAATCAAGTACAAGTTATGGTCTACGGAGGCTTAGCATAACAACAATAGAAATGGGAAAGAATGGACATACTGACAGATTTCAGTGACAAAATGATGGATTTCCTTTGTCTAACTGTCACTTTGTCTATTCTTACGTAAAAAGAAACTGCTTCTATGGTGACCATGCTACTGTTGTTCGCAGCACCAACGCTGCTGTTCTTCGATTTGCAGTACAAAAAGTTTTTCTAAAGCCTTATCGATATTGTATAATTATTATCTTCGGATTTTATTAACTTATTGTTTCTCGTGTTTCATTAATTTTTCTTCATATTTCAGCTTCATGGTGCTAGCAGCGAGAACTTGTATTAGCCACCTTCAGGTCGCTGAAATATCCAGAAATACAGGATCCCGTACATTTTTATAATAACTACGATAGTAGTGTGCCTATTGCACAGAAAATGTTTAACGAATTTCATCAGAAAAATGGTATTTATTTTTATTATAAAGAATGCGTTACGCGATTTCTAATCGCAATTTTATGCGAAATATTATGTTTGACATACTTTTTATGTAAGTAGTGCTTAAAAGAATTAATCAAAAGTAATCGGTAATCGGTCATAATATTGTCGATGTCCTAGTATTGGAGATATACATTTTGTTTATAACGTCTTATGATCCATATTTAATGCGTCGTAATAAAAGGATAATATAATAACTAATTACGTTTGTATTTAAAAGTCACTATGCTAGGCTGTTCTAAGCATAATATTATATAGGTCAATACTCATTAGTCATTACATTTGTGCTTATGTTCTGAAATGAGACGTATAATATTATATTCAAACGGCTGCACTCAAAGATTAGGTACGTAATTTTAATGAGAATAAAAGGTTTTGATGTTTTAAACTCCATAATTATAATATTGTGTCAAAATTATTCTCTGAGTGCGACCACAAGCTCGCGGATGAACAGTGTTAATTTTATTGTCTAGAAAGGACATGCGATAGTTTTTGACGGTAAAGTACGCGGTTGCCTAGTGATACGAAATACGAATTTCTGTGGTTCATGTGGATGAAATGCGTCCGCCCGAACGCGCGGGTTGGCGGCTACACCGCGGGATCACAAGCAATTAAATTATCGTATGTGTTACGGTCAAAGACCTAAATCGCTCAGTGAGCGAAAAAATAGCTCAAAACGCGTTGTGGTCACAGTGAAACAGCCACGATGCGAATTTCGCGTCATGGCTCTAATGAAAACGGCCACGACGCGTTCTGGCAATCACAAAAAGGCCATAGCGCGAAATTCGTGTCGTGGCTGATATGCTATTCGTCTTTCTTGATTTGTTCTTGATTGATTAATCATCCATAGGTATGGAATATTATATTTGAATTACCACGCGTACTACAAAATATTTTTTCTTTTACAAAATCACTGCATAACGTGTTTATCATTATTATTTATAAAGTATCCATATTAGTTTTATACTATCCGTAATTCAAATATAATCTTCCATACCTATGGATGATTAATCAATCAAGAACATATCAAGAAAATTGAATAGCATATTAGCCACGACACGAATTTCGCGTTATGGCCTTTTTGTGATTGCCAGAACGCGTCGTGGCCGTTTTCATTAGAGCCACGACGCGAAATTCGCGTCGTGGCTGTTTCACTGTGACCACAACGCGTTGTGAGCTATTTTTTCGCTCATTGAGCGATTTTAGTCTTTGAGCGTAACATATGTATAATATGACAGGCCGGCCGCGCCGCTATTTAAATAAATCGTTACATTCTAGCTTATGATGTCGCTGAGCAGCCAAAACTGCTCGTTCGCGCAGATGCATATAAATCCAGCCTAAGTGCAAGCACTATCTAGTTATTAATGTTATCTAGATATAAGTAATTTTGTGAGACTGAAATCATAATATTATTTATAATGGCGATTAGTGATAGTTTAGTGTAGACTGTAGAGCATCACTTAATTTTATTTATCGTACAGTTTTACGAGTGATATATTTTGTATGATAGTAGCCTTGTAGTCTAATCAAATAGGCTTTCAAAAGTAAGGTGTTCTTAACCAACATATTTCAATACAGAGTAAATTTTTATATTTTAATAAGTGTGTACTTGTACGATACGTTCATTTTATAAAGGCAGGACAATCTAAAGTAACATGCTCAGTCAAGCGTGTTCAGTTCAGTAGATCAGTCTTAGACTGACGCCAGAATGATGGCTGAAAAGTACATTATAAAAAAGTGATCAGTCAATTTCTTCAGTCATCCCTGGCCAAAAGTGATGGATTGAACTGTTGGCTGAGCGTGTAACCCTAGACTTAGGTAATAGCACCTGTCAATATTATATCTCAAGCCCTATTTTTATTTCACCAAATACGATCACAGACGATTTTTTTTTTTATATATAAACCAACATCACAATACAGCAAATATAATGCATTAATTTTTTCATAAAAATTAATTGTTATTTATTATTGTTGTAATTGAGTAAGTAAATAAAGGATCTAATTTAAAAATTGTGATTTTATTTTGCTCCTAAATCGTGTGTTCATTTATCTTGCTTATATTGTTGAATCCCCAGGAAAAAATACTACGTTGTTATTACTTATTAATTATATTGATGCGACACTAATAAGTTTACCTTTCGCAGAAGTTGCTAACGCTTAAACCACTGAACCAATAATTTTGATAAGTTTGAAGATACTTTGAGTTCCTCAAACCTCAAACAATCTGGCAGTTTTTATCAACACAAAATGCGCGAAAAAAATTACGCCCTACACATTTTAGTCATGTATAAGTAAAAGATTGGCTATCAGGCAACAGAACATATTTTTTAAATTTAGATCTGTACAGTGAAATCAACATAGTAATGGTCATTGCCCAAAATGGTTTACATAACCTTTCCGCATATTATTATATTCCGGTAACTCTCCGTAACAATATTGTATCGTTAACTTCCTAATACACATTAAAATCACATACCCATTACCGAACCAGAATAATTAAAAGTTTACTTTATGACCAAATACCTAGTTAGCTAAATGTATTATTACTTAATGTCTGTTGACAAGTTAAACACTAATTTGTATGTTGACATACGGGCAAGGACTTTGACCCCTCCGTCCTTGTGGGTCACAAGCTGTAAATGAAGCCGGGAAGCAGCCAATTAGGTTTGATACCAGCTCATTGAATTCAAACGCAGGGAACTACGATACGACTTTACAGCGTCCGACACGACTGCAACGATACGATTCACAGAATAATTATTTAACTTGTCATCACTCATCGTAATATGTCGACGTACCGCTGTAGGGACGTTAATCTTGTTCTCTTTATTTAAGTTATTTTATTATGTAACACAAAGTCGCGTCAAGACATAGCATGCTCGATCAAGCTGAAACCTGCGTGATTCATTCCAGCTGTCATATTATACTGACGCACTTAGAAAATTTGTGGTGGTGAAAACTTGTGGGTACCGCCAAATTATAAATACACTGGTTTTTTCATCGTTAAAGCAGGCAGCTTATAATATTATGTTTGTTAATTTGCCACACTCACACCGCGTGAATTTTTAAAATGGGTATTGTGGAACATACGGAGACCGCGATTCGTGTTGTACGGAGTTACCTCGATATTCATCGAAAACTAAAACTTTAATCTTTTCAAAAGATATTCTTATTTTAAACGGTAAATTTTTGTGTTATTTAAATTTTTACATTTATTATAGCCTTAATTTCATGGTATAAACTAAATAATATTTTGTAAGTTACTCGTATAAAAAAATATTAATAACATAAGCTAAATCGTATCTTAACAAATCGTAGTCGTGTCGTAGGGACTAGAGACAAAGGGCGCACGTGACGCTCTACGCGCGTAGCGCCCTGCTACGGGCTACGGCTACGCTACTACGGGGCTACGGGCTACGACGACTGCTACGAGTTCGCCTTTTTCAGTTTTCTACCTTTTTCATATTGTGTCCACCATAGTTCTCGTCTATTATTAAGATAACCAATAATAATTAAATAGAAATACAATTAATAATAATGTGATTTGAGTTGAGACTTTTTTTTTAATAAAAGGCAAGGGCATGAAGAACTGAAACACATTTCTTTCTTAAAAAAAATTATGTTAAAAAGACGATCGCGAAGATAAGCTGTCTACTGGCACGAAAACCTTCGCCACTTAGCGAATTATGTCGCTAAAAATAATAAAGTTCGTTGGCCCCAACTGACGTCATGGTTTTGGCCCCAACACTATCACATAGCTTACTGCTTAGAGCGTGGCTCTTGACTCGGAGGTCGTGGATTCAATTCCCGCGACGGAAATTTGTTATATCCAAGTTTGATCAGGACAATGCAGGCTGATCACCTGATTTTCTGACAAATAAGATGATCCATGCGTCGGATGGGCACTGGGCATGTAAAAAGTCGGTCCTGCGCCTGATCTCTCGCCAGTGATCGTGTCGGTCGTCCGTCCCACTGGGTTATGAAGGTTAAGGAAGATTTTGTGCACTGCGCACACTTGGGCACTATAAAATTACTTCTGCGTAGCTTTAAAAAAAAGGCGGCAAACGAGCAATCGGGTCACCTGATGGAAAGCAACTAGCATCACCCATGGACAAAACTGGCCATGGCTGTAACTGGCCCGGTTTCAATGAATCCGGCTACTGTCACCGAAACCCCGCGGAGTTATTAAAGTCAGCAGTGGGAAGTCCGCTGCAGTTCATGCCGAACGGCGATCAGACCGCGATTATGTTAATCAATGTATTTGTAAGCGAAACTCGTTAAACTGAACATCGCTTATCGTGTACATCTACAATGATTCCGTATAATATTTTTGAAAGTAAATAAACGTTTTTTAGGGTTCCGTAGCTAACAAGGAACCCTTATAGTTTCGGTCTGTCCGTTCGTCTGTCCGCGATTTTGCTCAGAGACTATAGGACCTTCAAAGCTGTAATTTGGCATGAATACACATATTATTATTATGATGCTGACAAAATGGTAAATAAAATCTTTAAAAAAATTTTTTTATGGCCCTATACATCAAGCGGGGATGAATATTTTTTTCGCGCCCACCCCATCGTGTGGGGTATCGTTGGATAGGTTTTTTAAAAATATTTTGAGTATTCATAGATCATTTTCCGATTTAGGGATCCATTTGTGAAATATTAAGTTTTAAAGTAAAAAAAAATCGTTAGAGTCAAGTGTCCCACCCTTCTACCAGCTAAACGGTTGCTTCTGGAAATGTGAAAAATTCACTGGAGTAGGAAATATGCTGAATTTAAAAGGAAAACTATCACGGCTAAGAAGACTTCATAAGTTATTGAGCAATAGTCGATCAACTAAAAATATATTCGGCGAAGTATAACTTGGAACTTTTCGTTCAAATTCCTTTGAAAGTAACTGAGATTATGTTGTTAGTAGTGTAAAACACGTTATAAATGTGCGTTCATTGACCATACAATATTTTTCCAAAACTAGCGGTACTATGGAACACAAATCTAACGATACTCTCAAGCTCAAATGCGACAAGCTGTTATGGCTCCACAACGAGCCAAAGTCTTTCCAGACCTGCCACTGTAACGATAAAACTGCAGAGTTCTGTATTAGTAGACATCTTGTGCGCCGACATCATCAGAAATGCCAGGAGCCTCAAATCTTTGTCACTCACTGCACGTCGCCCGACGGAACCCTAATCAAGTTTATTATAATGGCATTAAGTTCCGTGCTGTCGTCGCATGCTGGCCCTAATTGTGAGCGCCGCAGCCGCCCCAGCCGCCCGCCCTGCGCCGGGCCCAGTTAGCTCCGCGCCCGACGCCGCGCCAGACCTGGCTAATTACTGTATCCGACCCTGCACGGCCACCGGGGCCCAGACTGTCATGTGAAGTTTAGTGACCAAGAAGTTGAAACAGAAGATATTATGAGATTGTCACGTTTGTATTATTTTCTTGGCGGTCTACTTATACAGTAGACTGAGTATACTCAGTAGACCACTACATAATATCCAGTTGCTTGTTAGGTCTGGGAACACTGTGACCAATGTCCTAAATTAGGACTCGTATGTAATTATTATTAATTAAGTATTTATGACTTTATAATTATTAAAATAATTATATAAATTGTACTAGTAATTAAATCTACAATAGCCTCTTAAATAGTGATACAAAATAAGTTATTTGTAAAACGTTCCTATTTTAGGGCACATGAAATGGTTGTATTTTGAAGTCATACTCGCGAGTTACTGCAGTTAATTCGTCTCGTCAAGAGCCCAGGCTCAGGGACAGATATTATAACGCGTTTATAATTTACATCTTTTTAATAGAAAACAATAAAAAATGTCATGTGGACATGGATTTATTAATTTCTGTTTTGCTTTGAATTTTGTATGAGACAAACGAAAGATCCAGAGGTATTATACATCTAAATGTAAAACGGCCATAAACAAAGGCGGGTTTAAAAATTGAGTAGCGACTAATGACCCCTCGTACCGCTTTACAGAGATTCACAAATACTTAATTCGTTTTTAATTCAGCCGCGGACCCCGGGAGTCGCGGGGCTGTTTTCCCGGGGCATTATTCATGTCCCGGGAAAACGCGGGCCCGGAGCCCCGGGCAGGGGTTCGGGGCCCGGGCAGGGGTACCAGGCATTAAACATGTACGCACAAGCGGCCAACACTTTATTTAATTAATGCCGAACAAAAGCTCCGCTCAGCTCGCTAAATGTTTCGGTAAAGTGTTTTAAAATTCCGCGCTGAGGTTTCTCGTTTATTTGGTTCAAAAATAGACCGTAAATCTGTATAGCTTTAACACGCTGGAGAAGAATATGCTAGGTACATTAAGTGTACCATTTCATCATCATCGAGTTAAAGAATCAAAATATCGATACTCAATTCGCATCATTAAGCAAATGCCAGTTAGACAAGAACCAATAAATTGTTATAATTTTTTACGCAATTAGCACGAAGCTAATGGCGCACTCGGCTAGCTAGTGCTAGGTCTGCCAAAACGAAGTTTGGTCGTAAATTAGATGCACTTCGCAGTTCGGCGGAAGTCGAGACAGCGCGGCCGAGGTGTTCCGTACGCTCTATGTTCTCCATTACCGTGCCGTACTTAGTTTCCGTACACAAACAACTAAGTATAGTTAGTCTACTAAGTTTTCAGTATATTACATTGGTCGTTTAAAAAAATGTAAGTACCTATAAAATTACGTTCTTGAATAAAACGATTTAACCAATTCAAACGAAACGTATTTCGTTCAACATTTTGCTAGTCTAATTTGCTTTTTGTGCGGAAAAACAGACGGAATGAAATATTTGAAGGAGGTTAAGGGTTTAATGGAGGTTGACAAAAACATGGCGGGAGATGTCCCGGGGTCGCGGGGTCGCGGGTTCGCGGGATGTCCCTGGCTCGGCGAAGAATTAGCGACTTAATTGACGGACAATTTGTAACTCATCTTACATGGAAATTCAATTTGAAAGCATTAGAAGCTTTGTTACGATATTAATTCACTGGGTGAATTTCAACATGTCCATATTTTTTTTCATTTCGGTGAACTTTTTTGTTTCTATGTTTTTTTGAGTTTTTACCGAAGTTTCCTCTCAATTTTAATGTTTTATGACTACGAAACTAATGACATAAAAATTAAATAATAAGCAAACGTAGCACACACGTTTACATTTTAGCTGTCACCGAGATGAAAAAGTCAGTCACCGAAATGAAAACAAAATTCACCGAAATGTAAATTTACCGAAATAGTATACAGCGTGATTGTAAAACAAGCTAAATAATGTATTTTTATGAAAAAATTTTGACACTTTGGGTTACACTTTTGCAATTTTCGAAATTATCTCTAATATTTTTCAGAATAAAACATAGCTTATATCCATCACAAAAAATCCATCACGAAATCAGCTATAATTGCACAACTCTTTTGCCTCCGTGACGTACCGATGATAAGAAACGTGTCCATTATCAAGGCCAATGTTTCTATTTGAATTTCTACAAATCAATACGGCCATTTTAGGCATTGAGGCATTTTTAAAATTCCGATTTACGTCCGATTCCGATAGCAGACTAAAGAACAGACTTTCGAAAGACGAGCATTGCTCGTCGTTTGGGAACGCGATATTTCACGCGAAGTACATACACATGCGGTATCTATCTTGATCTATGTCTGTGGATAAAACAATGTATTTTATTTAAAAAAAATCATGTTACAAACGATTTTAATTACAAATAACAAAATATATTAATACTGGGAAATAATTGACACATTTGCTTTGAATAAAAATTACCACGCGCCAACTTCACGAAAAGGTATCTATCTTCTAGTGCTTAGTTAAAATTTTTCGTTACAAAAATATACTTAAGTTAAACAGTTAAAGTAAAAATTGAGTAACTATTATTCTTACATTATTATAACCAAAACTACTTTTTGATAGGATTCATTAAATTCTAATATTAAATAATCATATTATATTATCTCGTACAGTTTTTGCTAATCAACAAAACACTAATAAACAAAATCAACAAAAGTCAATATTTTAGGTAATCCTAATAAACTACATGAGGTCAAAATATCAGTTCTGAGTTTCTTATTCATAAAATGAAAGGTAAATATTGTGTCCTTATAAATATTAAAAGTTAAAAAAAATTACAAATATTGACTGAAACGACGTTAGACGAATAGGTTAACGTTAGGTGTTTTTCGTTACGGAATTTCTTGATAAACGCGATCAAAGCTATACAATAGCTCAAAAAAATTAAACATTAAGAAGCACCATATTTTTTTTTATTTATTAACATTTTTTACGATTTCGCAGATTATTATTCACCTGTATAAAACAACTTTAAAAATCACCGAGATGAAAATGCATTCACCGATGTCTAAACTATTGTCACCGAAGGTCACCGAAAGCCACCGAGTCACCATTTCCGTGATTTTTTTTTTCATATCGGTGGTTTTTTTTCATTTCGGTGACCAAATAGCTCACCGAATTTACCCAAACGGAATCACCGATATGAAAATTGGCGACAAATCGTTAAATATTTTGACACCTGTAATAATTATACCGATATCTATACTACATACTGATACATATTATTAAAAGTGTTTGTAAGAAAATAAATTAATACTTCTAGCTGCTTCAATTAACATGATAAATTGAATCACGGAAATGTAGAGAAAAGTGTCGGGTGTCACCGAGACGATATACTTACGTTTTTAGCGGGAACACGCAGTGACGCAGCAAACCACCTCTAGCTCCGAAGGCACAAGCATGACTGGAGCTTGAGTTCAAAAAGCGGCATTACGGTCTCGACAATTCATGTTTCTTTTTTATTCACCGAATCAAGACAAAATGTTGGGACAGTTTTATTTCTCCCGCTATTTTGAAAGTATAACGATTGAGATTATGAAATTTGTATTGATTATACCTCCATTTTTTAAGAATCCAATAAAAGAATCCGTTTGTTTGTACCACCAATATTTTTTCCTCGGCTGACGAAATTAGGACTAAAAAGGTCGTTGGGACAGTCACCGAGGGGCCTAATTTCCACCTTTAGAATTTTTTATTTTTATGTTCTAGTTATCGAATTAAAAACGTGTCTGTTGCCTCATATGGATAATCACACAAACTATACGATGAAATTTTATTTAACCCTAAAAAGCCATTTCACACCCCCAATTTCACAGTAGCCGCGAAAAAAAAGCGGTTGGGAAATTCACCCCACTGCTACATTTCTAATTGTGGTTGTCTGTGAGTAATTATAATTTTAATTTGAAGATTAAAATATTTTACGGCAAAATAATTAGTATTTTTTTTCGTGTGAATCAATCGGTGAAAGATAGCGATCGTCTTAATATAAATAGAGCCTAATTTATAGGCAACCTAAAAAGCAACCTTTAAAAATACATTTAGATACGTAAAATACGTTTAGGCTTCGAATAAAGTAATAAATCACGTTATTAGGCGAAAGTCGCGAAAAACTCGCAGCGGCGACAGCACTCGTCGTGATCGACGTCGCGTCGGCATGCGATACCACAGTTAGCGCCAGGATCTAGACCACCTACATAGCCTAGACCCACAATAACTGACATATAGGCAGGTATTACCAATAATAGAATGAGTATTAAATGTTCTTATAGCGGCAATAGAATTACACAATCTGTAAAAATTTCAGAACTCTAGCGGTTCTTGAGAATCAGCCTGGAGACAGACAGACAGAAAGACATCGAAGTCTCAGTAATAGCTCGGCCCGTTTTTACCCTTTGGGTACGGAACCCTATAAATAATAGTTCGCTAGCCTTCAGCTAGCGTTGAGACACTAAATGCAAAGCATAATAATATAGGTAAAGTTCCAATTTACTGGTAACATAGAAACATCTTGAAGCCAAAAGTACTTTTTCAAGAACTTTTTCACCGTTGTTGCATTCACTGTGAACTCTGTGTAAGGGTAAAAAAACATATCCTAAAGTTTTATCACTTTGTTTCAAGTGCTACAATGAGTAGATATCTAAGTTACCATAAAAGTCACAAAATTGAAGACCTGCAAGCCTGCAACACACCGGTGACTCCTAGATGGTACTGCAGTCTTTCAATCAGGCGATGCATTATCTCGTTAATTGCCATTAGTAAATTTCCCATTTCAACTTGGAAGCGCCATCTATGGACGAATAGTAAAATCACTTCATAGTGGCAGCACCAGCGCTAGGTATATTATCTGAAATGAACCAGAAATTTAAGTTTCACGGGATCTAACGAAGATGGCGGGGTGGGTAGCTAAGTAGCTTTATTCATGGAACAAACCATTTAACATTCTCAATGAAAAGGTGCGTGCTGTCGTGTGTAAACCACAAAAATTATTGTAGAGTTCCGTTAGGGATATTCAATATTGTTATACTGTGGTTCCGTAGTTTTCGGTACGTCGTGTTGTTGACTTGTAAAGCGTACCCTTGTTTTATGGAATATCGACATAGGAATCATGATAATTTTATTATCATGCCTTGATACTCGAACCATCCCATGTCGATCCTCGTTTATTATTTATTAATAACGAGCTTTTGCCCGCAGCTTTGCTCGCGTTAAGAAGTATTATTATATACAAACTTTCATCCCCTATTTTAACTCTTTGGGGTTGGAATTTATCAAAATCCTTTCTTAGCGGAAGCCTACGTCATAACATCTACCTGCATGCCAAATTTCAGCCCGATCCGTCCAGTGGTTTGGGCTGTGCGTTGATAGATCATCATGTCAGTCAGTCACTTTTGAGTTTTATATATTTAGATATCCGATCAAACATACAAACATGCCAAAATCATCATCCGTCATTCGTTTTTACTCCCCAACCACCACCATGCAAACCCATAATAATTGAGTATCATAAAATTTTCCCCACGGAACCCCTTACCCCACCTGTCCCACCACGTCGCCGCCGCCGCCGCGCCGCACTCGGGGCGATGTCGCTGACGCACGCGGTCGCTCACGGCGCGGCGGCGGCGGCGGCGGGTGCAGGCAAGAAGGCCGCCCAGGTCCAGTTGCAGGCAGAACTCAACACCGACGATGACTTCGCGCACTTCCTCCAGAGGGATGGACTGCTAGGTAAGTTTTGATGAGTCATGAGGCTTAATTCTTGACTTGGGGCTGAGGGCTCAAATCTTGAACCTAAATGAGTTAATTTGGTCGCGTAGGCCTGACCCGATTATGGTAAAAAATACAATTTATAAAAGGTTATTCTACCAAACATTAATAATAATAGTAGCGGTCAACAATTTTGCTTCTTTAATCTTGCTTTTGTCTTGTTGCTCGGGCTAGCCTTTCTCTAGCTCAGCCCATGGAGTTATCCATATATTACAGGAGGATATTTTTGTCTATAGTGGTGGACGTGTACACGGAGTGGTGCGGGCCGTGCCTGGGCATGGTGGGCAACCTCAAGAAGATCAAGGTGGAGCTGGGCGGTGACAACATGCATCTAGCCGTGGTGAACACCTCCTAGTTACTGCCCGCTTTCAGCTGTCAGCACCTGCGACGCCTCATTAATTCGAATAGTAACAGCTGAATTTCTTTATTTTTTTAAATCTGCTTTCGCTTTAGGTGTGCGTGTGAATAAGCAAAAGCTAGTAACCTCGATTGTAGTATTAGGGCATATTTTAACCAGTAATCAATACTGTTCCAGGCGAAGTCTGACACTATCGAGTGTCTCAAGAGGTTTCGGAACCGCAGCGAGCCCACCTGGATGTTCCTCGCGGTGAGCTACCACCAGTACAAACACCGGCCATAAGTCACCACCAGTTGTAGTCGGGACTGGTGACTGGTCTGCTAATGTGGTGTCGTAAACTTGAGTCGATTATAGAGTTTTACAATTTACACTCTACTACATACGACTGCTGAGTGCTAAGAATCTGTGTATAGGACCGGCTATATTTCATTTAGCTTCGTCAACATTTTTCGTTACTAGTTCAGGAGTTACAGCAGTTAACACCCTTAAAGAACCATTAGTCGAGTCTTCCCGTGTCGTCCGTAATTTACGGCCGCATGTGACCCGCGACGCCCTTCGCAACTAATTAAAACACAAACTTGGAGCTCTGTTAAATCGCTTTCGTTTCGTTAACTGCGAAAGTTTAACAACGATTAAACAAAACAAAACATCAACTAGCACATTTGTTTCGGGAGCTCGGCGAAAATGCGTTTTAAATGGGAGTGTGTGATAACGCTGCTGGCGGCCGACGGCTATCGATCAAACGATTATTTTGCCACCGCGAAATACATTGTGCCTCTATATATGGCAGACACCATAGATATTACGACTGCCTATATTACTAACAGGTAGGTACGTTCGCTGACAGATCCACAGCAACCTTCTTGAACTTTATTTTCATGTCTATAAGGTCTAAAAGTTTTCGTACGTAAAAGTACGCTGTTTCGGCGTGTGCATTTCGTTGAACTAGAACAAAAACTACGCCGAAAGATTTTATAGTCTTCAGACATGATATATGCGAATAAATTGTTATGCTGTCTATCATAGGGCGATATAAGTACCTACACATAAACGATTTTACGTTTATGTAGTCGTGATAGAACCGACGTGAAAATTCAATAGGAAAGAGCAAAAGTAAAAAAAGTTAAGTACCTACTACCGTAAACCCCCGTCACTGCTAAAAGGTAAGTCATCAGATGATATTGTTACGGATACGGGAAGTTGTTTACGTGTTACGAATACGGGCAGTTGTTTACCTGCGCGCGACAGTTGCGCGTACCTTCTAGAAAAGCCCGACCCTTGTTTATGTGATTGCGTGTTTACGTAAACAATCCAAAATAGAACGCTCCAGAATTTGACGCGGGCCATATAAAAGGTAAACAAGCCGGCAGTCAAGGCAGTTCGATCCGAGCGATCATCAAGGCGACAACCAAGTGAGACAAGTGATCAATAGTGAGTGATTGTGATAGTGAACTAACGACTCGGCTACGACCTAGGACAGTGATAGTGCTCAGTGATTTGGATCTAGTGCTTAGTGTTTGGACTTAGTGATTTGTGTGAGCTAGTGTTTGTGAATAAAGTCTTCAAGAGAGTCACCAGGTCTTTCTCTCCGAATCCTCGAACCCTAGCACGTAACAACTGGTGTCAGACGTGCGATTTGGAAGATGCCATTGACTCCGAGAGAGGACTTCAAAGGGAGTATCAGGACAAGGGCGCAGCGAGCTGCTGCCATTGACTCCGAGAGAGGAGTTGGAGGTGGAGCCGCGGAGGCCACACCAACTGGGGACCAAGCTCCGCCCACTGCGGAGCAGGCCGCACCCGCTGGCTCCGCCCACCAGGCTCCACCCACTGACCACGCCCCCCAGGCTCCACCCACTTCGGGTGAAGCCACGCCCACTGGCTCCGCCCACCGGGACCCGCCCACTGACCACGCCCCTCAGGCCCCGCCCACTCTGGTCATGGCCACGCCCACTGGCTCCACCCACCAGGCCACGCCCACTCAGGCCACACCCACTGGCCCCGCCCACTGGGCCCCGCCTGCTCAGGCCCCGTCGACTAGCTCCATCCATCCTGCCACGCCCGTAGTTTCTACGGCCCCTCAAATGGCTCTTCATTTAGAAAATTTAATTAAATTAATGGAGCTGCAAAGGGCTGATATTCAGGCTTTGCAAGATTCTCAAAGGTCAATGATGGAGGCACAAGACCGCAAGCTGGGCGCTTTGCAAGAGTCACAAGACCGCAAGCTCGGCGCTATGCAAGAGTCACAAGAGCAACAAAAGGACCTTCAAGAAAAGGCGCTTCTGGCTATAAAGGATGTCAGTGACACGGTGACAAAGCTTCGTAAAGATGTCGACGTAATGGACGAACGAGTTACGGGGTTAGGATTGGATGTAGAAAATGTGAAAACCGGCCTCACTGAACTTCAGAAGAAAGTGGTGCGCCTGGAAACCACAGGAGTGGCGGTGTCTAGTGGAACTACCGGAGTGGTGCAAGTGGTACAAGGACCAAGAGTTAAAGTGCCACCATACGACGGTACTACTTCATGGAACGCTTATCGTCAGCAATTCCAGACGGTTGCTTCTGCCAACGGATGGACTGACGAACAATGCCTGACCGCTCTCACTGTTGCGCTCAGAGGGCAAGCTTTGTCGGTCCTAGAAGTACATACAGGGAAGGGGTTCCAAGACCTGATGGAGGCCCTTGAATCCAGATACGGGGAGCGACACCTGGAGCACGTGTTCCGTGCTCAACTTCGTGACAGAGTCCAACGCTCAGGAGAGGGACTACAGCAATGGGCGTTGGAAATTGAAAAACTGGTCAAGAAGGCACACCCAGGAGCCGATTCCAAGATGGTCGACACGAATATTGTGCAAGCATTTGTCGACGGAATCAGGGATCTGGAGGTCAGAGCTTCAGTGAGGCTACGTCACCACACCTCGCTAAAGGAAGCGTTGGCACATGCTTTGGAGGTCGAGGCTGTTCGCCATGAGATACAGCAGACCCATAAGATCCGCAAGGTCTCCGAAGGAAAGGCTCCTGCAAGGAAAATATTTGAAGCCATGTGCTATAAGTGCGGGAAGAGGGGCCATCTTCAGCTCAACTGCCCGCAGAAGGAGACCCAGATGTCAAGGATGAAAAGGCTCGAGCAACAAGTAGAGGAGCTGAAGAAGCAGGGGGCTTCAGCCAGGACTAAGAGGCGTGTACTGGCTGACGCGGAGGAAGCCCCAATAACCGTTGTCTCCCAAGCAAGCAGCAACTACGGATTAGTGACTGAGCTACTCGACGACTGCAAGAGTAATCTGACTTATTCGCAGAGCATGAAAGCTAAGAAGTTTTTACAACGCCACGCGAATATCTTCTCCAGTCAGGAAGGCGACCTTGGAAGAACGTCGATGGTTCAGCACAGGATAGATACCGGAAGCGAGAACCCAATTCGTCAACGAGCAAGACGGATACCTATTGCAAAGGAAAAAGAAGTTGAAGGCCTTTTGGAGGACATGAGAAGGCATAAGATTATTGAACCGTCTGCAAGTCCGTGGTGCTCACCTGTTGTGTTGGTGAAGAAGAAAGATGGCAGCACAAGATTTTGTGTGGACTACAGGCGTCTCAATGATGTCACTAAGAAGGACAGCTATCCATTACCTCGAATCGACGACACTCTGGATACCTTGAGTGGCATGAAATGGTTCTCGACCCTAGACCTGAAATCTAGATACTGGCAGGTCGAAATTCATCCAAAAGACAAGGAGAAGACAGCTTTCTCCACCGGTAAAGGTTTGTGGCAGTTTAACGTCATGCCCTTTGGATTGTGCAACGCACCTGCCACATTTGAGCGACTCATGGAGTGTGTACTGGCAGGCTTGGTTGGAGAGGCTTGCTTAGTCTACTTGGACGACGTCATCATTGTTGGCCGCGACTTCGAGGACCATTTGCGAAACTTAGAACGTGTTTTCGCCAAAATGGAGGGGGCCAAGTTAAAGTTGAATCCGAAAAAGTGTCGTTTATTCAGGAGTAAGGTCAATTATCTCGGCCATGTCATCTCCAGTGATGGAATCCAGACGGACCCGGAGAAACTGGAAGCAGTTCAAAATTGGCCAACCCCCAAGAACAAAACCGAAGTGCGGGCATTTCTCGGCCTATGCTCCTACTACAGGCGTTTTGTCAAGGGATTCTCAGAGATAGCCAAGCCATTACATCGGCTGACGGAAGATAAACGACAGTTTATGTGGGACGAGACTTCTGAAGATTCTTTTCAGAAACTGAAGAAACATCTGTGTGAAACACCAATCCTGGGGTATCCACAACCTGAAGGTCAGTTTATAGTCGACACTGACGCAAGCAACACGGCCATTGGAGGGGTGTTATCTCAAAAGCAGGGCGAAAGAGAAGTTGTAATTGCATATTTCAGCAAATCTTTATCTAAGCCAGAGAGAAACTACTGTGTGACAAGAAGAGAACTCTTGGCTGTTGTAAAGACGCTACAACATTTCAGCAAGTATCTCATCGGCAGACAGTTTTTACTGCGAACTGATCACGCAGCGTTGAAGTGGCTACTGCAATTCAAGAACCCTGAAGGTCAAGTAGCTCGATGGATTGAACAGCTCCAAGAGTACGACTTCAAGACGGAACACCGCAGCGGAAAGGCGCATGGGAATGCCGACGCACTTTCACGAAGACCGTGTTCAGAGGACTGCAAACATTGTGTTAAGCAGGAATCTAATGAAGTGACATTAAAGTTAACGAAAACAAGTCCTTTGGGTCCATGGGAGAATGATGCTATGAGGGAGGCTCAAGAAACAGATGACGACCTACGACACATCATCACATGGAAGAAACGAGGTGACGAAAAACCAATCTGGAGTGAGGTTGCACCCACTGGCGCTGCCACTAAGGCGTACTGGGCGCAATGGGACAGTCTGATACTTCAAAATGGAATACTTTACCGAAAATGGGAGAAGACTAACGGCAGAGAGTTCCATCTTCAGATAGTTGTCCCAAGAACGAGAGTACCGGATGTTCTCCGTGAAATGCATGATGGCGTATCAGGAGGTCATCTAGGTGTCAAGAGGACGTTAACAAAAGTGAGAGAAAGGTTCTACTGGTTGCATTGCCGAGATGATGTGCAGGAGTGGTGCCGCAAATGTACAACTTGCGCTGCAGTCAAGGGACCACAGACAAGGAGCCGTGGGAACCTGCGCTTGTATAACGTTGGCGCACCGTGGGAACGAATTGCAGTTGACGTAGCTGGGCCATTTCCTGTAACGGAATCGGGAAACAAGTATTTTATGGTTGTCATGGACTACTTCACCAAATGGCCCGAAGTGTTCGCCATACCAAACCAGGAAGCTACAACAGTTGCTTCTAAGCTGGTCGAGGAAGTGATATCTCGCTTTGGTGTGCCTCTCGAAATCCATTCCGATCAGGGCAGGAACTTCGAATCGCAGGTCTTCCAGGAAGTGTGCAGAATTTTGGGAATGCATAAGACGAGGACCACCGCGTACCATCCACAATCTGATGGAATGGTCGAGAGATTTAACCAGACCCTTGAGAGGCATTTGGCGAAATTAGTAGATGACAAACAAAAAGATTGGGACAAGTATATACCACTCTTCCTTCTGTCGTACCGTACCGCCGAGCATGAAAGCATAAAAGCTACCCCGGCGTATGTCAATTATGGTAGGGAACTAAGAGTTCCAGTAGACCTTTTGACAGGAGGGTCACCGGAGGAACCAAAGACCGTACCAGACTATGTCTGCGATTTAAGGGAAAAGATGCACTACATACACGCCATGGTTCGGGAAAATGGGTTACAGTCAAGTGAGAACATGAAGACCAGATACGACCGGAAAGCGAACACGAGCGGCTTCGAAGAAGGGTCACTGGTATGGCTGCATAACCCAACTCGCCGAAAAGGGAAATCTCCAAAGTTGCAGACTAAGTGGGACGGCCCATATAAAGTGGTTACCCGATTGAATGATGTGACTTACAGGATTCAAAAGCCACCAAGAGGCACATTCAAAGTGGTACACATAGACCGTTTGGCACGTTATCATGGCAGTAACAACGATGCTCGGGACGAGCATCTCTAAGAGGGGAGTAGTGTTACGGATACGGGAAGTTGTTTACGTGTTACGAATACGGGCAGTTGTTTACCTGCGCGCGACAGTTGCGCGTACCTTCTAGAAAAGCCCGACCCTTGTTTATGTGATTGCGTGTTTACGTAAACAATCCAAAATAGAACGCTCCAGAATTTGACGCGGGCCATATAAAAGGTAAACAAGCCGGCAGTCAAGGCAGTTCGATCCGAGCGATCATCAAGGCGACAACCAAGTGAGACAAGTGATCAATAGTGAGTGATTGTGATAGTGAACTAACGACTCGGCTACGACCTAGGACAGTGATAGTGCTCAGTGATTTGGATCTAGTGCTTAGTGTTTGGACTTAGTGATTTGTGTGAGCTAGTGTTTGTGAATAAAGTCTTCAAGAGAGTCACCAGGTCTTTCTCTCCGAATCCTCGAACCCTAGCACGTAACAATATTATAGCACAGTAAGAACACTCGTTATCACGTCAGATTTCATGCACTAGAGCAAATTCTAGGCTTTCAAGAATTAGCCAATCCGTGAAAGCGAGTTTTTGCCTATTGTATAATAGTCTATGTAGCCACTAGCCTGAATTGGTAATTAAAAAAATTACAAACTCAACTGCACAGGGCGGACAGCTGTTGAACGTGGTGTTCGGTGCGGACGCGCCGCGCATCGCGCGAACCATCGAGCACGAGCTGCGCCAGGAGGAGCTCGTGCGCCGCGGCGAGCAGCAGAGAGTGCAGCGCGCGCCGCACGAGCTCACGCCGCACGAACAGGTACTTATTTATTTATTTATTTATTTTAAAGGAAAACTTACAGCTAGTACAAAGGTAGAATTAAAAAGTAACAATACAAATGCCAATTAAAAGTTTTCGCAACTAGGTATTTGTTTAAATTGTACATAAATTTGGTTGACGTCAAATTGACGCACTGTGATGACTATAATATAATATATAAAAAAAGAAAGAAAAGAGAACAATAAAAATGATAGCTTATCCTTGGATTATTGGTAATGTGTAAGTTATTATCATAAACTAAATTAGCTTGTATCAATAGTATTAAAAAAATGGTCTGTTAACACTTTTCTGAGACTTCTAATATTAGTATTAAATAGATCTACGTCGGTACTTTGAGACGCTGTATTGTACGCTTTGCTAGCTCGCACGATGTAGGTACCGCGAACTTCGATCGAGCACGAGCTGCGCCAGTAGGAGCTCGTGCGCCGCGACGAGCAGCAGAGAGTGCAGCGCGCGCCGCACGAGCTAACGCCGCACGAACAGGTACCACGAGCTTCGATCGAGCACGAGCTGTGCCAGGAGGAGCTCGTGTGCCGCGGCGAGCAGCAGAGAGTGCAGCGCGCGCCGCACGAGCTCACGCCGCACGTCACGAACAGGCACCACGAGCTTCAGGAGCAGACGATAGTCAGAGTAAAGAATTAACTTATCACGTGTTGGTCTCAGACACGCCAGACTCCTAAACAGCCTCGTCATGATTAGTTTGTCACTGACTTTGTGTCTGACGTAGGTAGGTACCTACTCTCTAAACTCTAAAGCATTGAGTTGTGAAAGCTATAGATATTTCCCCTTGCACAGACTGTATGGTCGGAAATCATTATAACGATGAAAATTGTGACATAGGAGGCGGCGGACGCGAAGGCGCGGGCGGAGGCGGCGCGGCGCGAGCGCGAGGCGGCGGCGGCGGCGGAGGCACGCACGGCGCGGCGCGAGGCGCGGGCGCGCAGCGTCGAGCCGTACTTCGGCGACGCCTGCCCCGCGCTGCTACTGCCGCACGCGCAGAAACACTTGCGGAAGGTCACGGATGCCCTCGAGCCATTCGGTAAGCACCATACTTTAAATTCATACTCGACCAATCAGACTACCTACGTAGATTTTGCATGTTTATTGTTTAACCTTGAAAAATAGATAAACCGTGGCTGCCTTTCAATTTTCAGGTGTGGTGGTAGCCGACAAATGTCCGCTGGTGGTGGGGCGCGAGGTGGCGCGGGCGCTGGCGGCGGAGGAGGCGGAGCTGGGCGTGGCTGGGGCGGCGGCGGCGCTCGTCGAGCGGCCGTCACTCGCGCTGCTGCTCAAGAAGCTGCCCGACAGAGAGGGCGACGTCATCGGCAAGTTTGAGCCGGGGTTCTGATCGTGTGATTTTATCTCAAATTGCAATCCATTGCATTATAAATGCGAAAGTGTCTATCCGTCTGTTACCTCTCTACGCTTAAACAGCTGAACCGATTTTGATCAACTTTGGTATAGAAAAGGACATATCACATAGGATACCTTTTCGGTACGATTCCCCCGCGAAAAACAAATTTCTGCGCAACGGAGCCGTGGGCATCGAGGAAATCGATTCCACCGGCCTACGTTATGTGGTCGGATATGTCAATTAGCTGTGATCGGTCGGCACTTAGGTCCGACATCTGCCTAGGAACACAGAAATAAGATCTAGATAGAAATCTGTGCCTAGGAATCAACTTCTCTATATTCTGTATTAGAACTATCCCGACGAGCGCTGTTCGGCGACGGGGCGGAGGGGGAGGAGCCGGCCAAGCGGCACGTGGGGGAGGATCTGCGCGCGGGCGACGTGCCCGGCCTCTTCGTGCCCGCCGATAGACACCAGCGCGCCGCCGTGCTCGACCTACTCTTCCCTAAGGTACAAACTGGAGGTCTATTTACTGATGTTAGTTGATGGATGGTTTCGTTCTGCTTAGCGATTTTACGTTGACTAGGTTTACTATAGTATGTGCGCTGCAGTATAATTGCGTTGATGACAGTTTCAGTAACTTAAAAGTTCACTCTAGTTGCTGTGATTTATTTACAAACTATGCTTATAATGTATTAAGTATTATACTTAGGTGTAAAAATTTTAAATAAGATATTATATTGCCCACTGTTTGTAATACATAGACGGTGAGCGCGGTGTCACCGCCGCCCGCCGCGCCGCCGCCGCCGCACGTGGCGGTGGTGTGCGGGGCGTGGCAGCGGCGCGCGGCGCTGGCGGCAGCCGGCGCGCAGCTGCTATGCTACGGGTTCTTCGCCGACGCCAGCGTACACCAGCCGCGCCTGCTCTGCAAGACTTTGGACCAGTACGAGGACCGCCCGGAGAAGGACTAGTGAGAATCCTCTGACTTCCGATCTTATCGAAATTTCATTTTGTCACATTCCATTTCCGCAGAATGTGTGGTATAGCTCATCCTGCCATATTATTTATGTCGGCAGCTCAGAGACAGTGGTGATGATGATAGCGGTGGGCGTGGCGGAGCCGGCGCTGGCGGAGCCCGAGGCGGTGCCGCCGCCCGAGCCCCCGGAGCGGCTGCTGGCGCTGGGCCCGCTACACGTGAGCGCCGACGCGGTGGCCGGCGCGGAAGAGTGCGCGCGCTTGTTCCCGCCCGGCTACACCGAGCCCGAGCCCAAACCCAAGCCCAAGTCCAGGAAGAAGAAGAAGGTAGGACTCCGCCGAAGTTTTAATCGTTTTGAATTTTCTTGTTAAGACTTCACAAGTATATTTATATTTACGTCGGAGATTATTTTCGGTGAATATTAAACACAAAAAAAAATATCAACCGTGTAAAAAAATTTCAGAAGCGTCACGAAACGAAAGACCCGGACGAGAGCCCGGAGGCCGCTAACGGCACGACGGAGGAGACCGACGTGGACGCGTCCGGCGACGCGGGCGGGGACGACGGGGAGGGCGGGGCGGACGGCGACGAGGGCGAGGGCGGGGTGGACGAGGGGGAGGGCGGGGCGGACGAGGGGGAGGGCGGGGCGGACGAGGGCGAGGCGGGGGCGGACGACGCGCGCGCCGACAAGGCCACCTCCCCGCCGCCCGCAACGTGACCACGCTTCACTACGGCTGCATATTATATTACTGTATGCCCCAACTACGAGTCGCATGCGCTTCGCTCTCTGGTTAGCAACGTAGAGATAGCGTCCTTGGGGCGACAACACAGATTAAACGCTTAAAGTAAATAAAAAGCTTCTGTAATATTCTAAAATTTGTATTTATTTATAAATAATTAATTAATATAACATACCTAAGGCAAGTGAAACGAGACGAGCTGAGAACCCCTCGACACGTGGTTACATATTAGAATTTACAAAATTTGAGATTCGGCCGAGCAGTTCTCAGTTCGTCTGATTTGTCATTATCGATTTAACAATAAAATTATGTGAGTAACGACAGTTGATTTGCGATAAATCTTTCACACCACCGAGTCCTTGCGATTCCTGAAAATATAAAATTATAAGTTTTAGCTTCGATACATATAATTGTCGACTGCACTGCTATGAAATTACAATTTCTTAACATAACAAATTCCTATAAATTCAATTTACATTATACATAATATACGTAAGTATAAAGCTTAAACAAACCTAAGCGTCAGAGACAGGGGACGCGGTACGCGATACGGGAGCGTCTGCAACGCGAAACTGGCCGTGCACACCTGCGCGACTACGGTGCGAACCGTCAGACGTTAATATCATGACACAATCTATCAAAACGTATACAAATCAAAAAATCATAAACTAAAGACTTGTAGAAAATAATATAAAAAAAGGTTTTAAAAAAGAAGTCTAGTTATGTACACTTCAAAACACGCGTCTGACAATTTGACGCGCACGTTCCGCTTGCCGATGCGAACATCCCGCGTCGCGGTCGTGCAGGTGTGCACAGCGCCATAAGATTACATGGGAAGCGTCCGCCGCGCGGTAGACGCTACCGCTTCGCAGTCGCTTTGGTCGCGTAGGTTTGTGCAATCCTTAATATTGTTACGGATACGGGAAGTTGTTTACGTGTTACGAATACGGGCAGTTGTTTACCTGCGCGCGACAGTTGCGCGTACCTTCTAGAAAAGCCCGACCCTTGTTTATGTGATTGCGTGTTTACGTAAACAATCCAAAATAGAACGCTCCAGAATTCGACGCGGGCCATATAAAAGGTAAACAAGCCGGCAGTCAAGTCAGTTCGATCCGAGCGATCATCAAGGCGACTTCAAAGTGAGACAAGTGATCAATAGTGAGTGATTGTGATAGTGAACCAACGACTCGGCTACGACCTAGGACAGTGATAGTGCTCAGTGATTTGGATCTAGTGCTTAGTGTTTGGACTTAGTGATTTGTGTGAGCTAGTGTTTGTGAATAAAGTCTTCAAGAGAGTCACCAGGTCTTTCTCTCCGAATCCAACGAACCCTAGCACGTAACAATATTGAGTGTATATAATAGTCTCACCATATATAATGTGCGTCGTGGTGCGGCGCGCGCATGACGCCGACGCCGCCACCGAGCCGCCGGTAGTTCATGGCGCCGCACAGCCGCCACTGGTTCGACTCCGGGTCGAACACCTGACCACAGACAACATACTTCACTACATTACGACTCAATTATTAGTGCAGCCTGTCACTTCTAATCGATATTCTACTAGAATGATAGACATTGTTTTATAAACAAAAAGTCTCAAAGGTGAATACATCAACATCGAAAAACTAATTCAACACCTGGGTACATACGTGGAGCTCGGCATAAGATTTTCCGGTAGTACTGACCTCTATTGACTTGAGGTAGGCGGTGCCGTCGAAGCCGCCGACGGCGTACAGCTGGTCGTTGACGACGGCCAGACCGACGCCGGAGCGGCGCGACGTCATGGCGACGACGGGTGCCCACGCGTCCGCGGCCGGCTCGTAGCGCTCCGCCGAGCTCAGCTCCGTGCAGTCGTCGCGCCCGCCCACCGCGTAGATCTGGCCATCGAACACCGCGCAGCCCAGATGCTTGCGCCGCGTCGACATGGGCGCCACCGCGCACCACTTGTTGGCGCGCGGGTCGTACCGCTCCACCGTGTTGAGCGGCGCCTGCCCGTCCGACCCGCCCACCGCGTACAGCTGCCCGCCCAGCACCGCCACGGCCACGCCCAGCCGCCGCGTCGTCATCGGCGCCACCTTGCTCCAGCGGTTCTCCTTGGGGTCGTAGCGCTCTACGTGGTTGAGGCACTGCACGCCGTCCTGGCCGCCGACGGCGTACAGCGCGCCGTCCAGCACGGCCACGCCCACCGACGTGCGGCAGGAGGAGGTGGGCGCGACGGCACCGCACCACTGGTTGGTCTGCGGATCGTAGCGCTCGATGCTGTTGAGGTAGCTCTGGCCGTCGTGGCCGCCCACGGCGTACAGCAGGTCGTGCAGAACGGCCACGCCCACGCCGCAGCGCCGCTTCGACATCGGCGCCACCATCTTCCACTCGGCCGTCTGCGGGTCGAAGCGCTCCACCGACGCGATGGCGTCGCCCGAGCACCACCCGCCCACCGCGAATAACACCTCGCCTGAAATACACATTTTCATGCATCTTTTTCACAATAAAACAAAATAATGATAATAACTTTTGTAGTTGTAATGCCTTGTAAGTGGCATATAAAATTATAATAATTTAATCATGTTATTATTATTGTGGTAGTTATTGTGAGTAATTGCCCATGTAAGTAAAGTAAATTACCTCGTCTGGTGGGCTTCCTGGGGCGGGTGCGGGGCCCCTGCATGAGCGGGCGCTCCTGCGGTAGCAGCAGGTAGTTCTTGGCCTCGTCGAGCAGGTCGCGGCAGGCGTCGTCGGAGCGGATGAGCAGCTCAGAGGAGACGGTGCCCACGAGGAACTTGGGGCTGAGCAGCGGCAGGCGCACGTGCTGCAGCACCTGCGCGAGGTGCTGGCGGCGCTCGGCCACGTTATACTTGACCCAGGACATGACCGCCTGGAAGGTCTGCTCCTCGGAGCGCACGTTGAGCTCGTCCGAGGCGACGATGTCGACGAGCTGCGCGGCCGGCAGCAGGAGGAACTCCTCGCTCTCCATCACCTCGGGGAAGTTCTGCTGGGTGAATTTGTCGGCGATGCGCAGCAGGTCGCGGCACGAGTGCGTGTCGGCGAAGGCGCGAATGCCGAGGCAGTTGGAGCAGTCGAGCTGGCGTTTAAGGAACTCGCAGCACACGTCCTGGATCTCGGCCAGCTGCAGCAGGCAGGCGGCGGGCAGCAGCGCCTGCACGTTGCTCTCCTCGACGACGATGTGCGCCGTGTAGCAGAACTCGACAAGCTGCTCCATGGCGCTCTCGTCAACGTCACGGATGGTGACCTCGGTGGCGCGCGACTCGGCCAGCTCGCCTGTGAACATGGCGCGGAAGTAGGGGCTGCAGGCGGACAGGATGACGCGGTGCGCGAACAGCTTGCGGCTGGCCACGTTTAGCACCACGTCGCACAGCTCGCGGTGCCGCCGCAGCGCCGACAGCTCGCCTAGGATGGCGCGCGGGTGCTTCTCCGACGTGTGCGACAGCCGCGCCCCGCCACCGCCGCTGCCTCCGCCGCCCCCGCCGCCAGGCGATCCCCCCTCCCCCATCCTGCACAACATACAACATTATTATCTTGTAGCAGATCAGATGATATTCTTATGATAACTAACACACTGTTTATGGCACCAAAGCTTGAAAATTAAGTAAGTATGTTTGTAGATAGTAAATAGATGTCTTGTACTTGTTATTATCTGGAATTTAAAATACCTTAAAGTTTTACAATACTGATTTACTATAATAATTGTATGTCCAAAACAAATAACTGCTTGAAAAAAATTAAATGATAACTTTTTAAAACTATAATTTAAAACGTTTCATTTTTCTGTAGGCAATTATCATAATCAATTGGCAATGACATTGAATTTTAACAAGCAATGTTCACAATAAATGTGCCCTTGCGCGGCATCATTAAGTAAGTTTACATGTTGTTAACATTCGTGATATGTTCATGTTTACATGCAAGAATATTAACTATCAAGGTTGAATATACAAAGATAAATAAATGACTATTAAAACCTGTAACTTTTTCTCTTTCTATCACCATTCATGACAATTCCATAGAATTTTCAGTCTAATTTTTAAATTTATGCAAACAAAATTAGGTGGTTTTGAGCTTGATATTAATATTAAACCAATCAATACTCTTATAAAAGTAGGTGTGTACTGCCTCATGTAGACATTCTGAAATTGTCATATTTTTAAACCGATTTAGAAATAAAACATTTTTCATTTTCATCTGATTTTTGAATAGGTTTAAATTCTGGGTGAAAAAATCATTTACATTCCTGTCTCTTGCCAGTATTAAAATCCCTAATAGCATGACAAAATCTCTTTAAAACTATTGGCTAACTGCTATGGATCACTCCCATAAAATAGAATGTAAAAAAAAATATTTTAAGATAGAAATCTTTTTATAAGAGATCCAACATTAAAAGAAGAAAGATATTTTATCATGATTTTGAAATGATGAATAAAACTCTTTCCGCTTCACAAGAATAAGCATGTAATGTAGTGTTGATAAATAAGAAAGATGTATTACTTTATCAAAGGTACCTTTTGTATCATTTAATACACAAGGACTCCAAGTTAATGATCATCACAAGTAGGTAACTTGATAACACAGGTGTCACCATATGGAGGACCACAGTCCATCCGGACCGCCGACCTATTATGTGCAGACCAAGCATTTGCGAAGATGAACTTCGTTTAAACATAAATTTTGGTTTTGGCTTACTGATGAACATCTCCAGGATTTAATGTTAAAATAGCTTGCACCAATTTTACTCCAAACTTCAGACAGATAATAATTAGCAACAAAAATTTACCATTTTTTTATTGCTAACCCATTTATCACAGCTGTACCCAATTGGGTACACATACAAAATTAAGGATATTTCAAAATTTTGTGGTATCACATCTCAGTTTATTATTTTATATATTTAATTAAAGATAAAGCTTCAACCTTTTCTAGCAAATTTATACTGGCAACCAATATTTTTAGTCATAAGGTAGGTTTGAAACTTACAGTTTTGCAACCTACAGGAGTAAGCTCATAAATTCTCTCTTTATTTCAATCCCATAATATTCAACCACTTTATGTGTTTGTTTTTTATTCAATACATTGATATCTATATAATAAATAATAAGTTAGTGGTAGATTATTGAAATAGACGGAAAAATTATGATTCAAACTCAAAATATTTTTTTAGAATTTTTAAATATTGAATTTGACTAAGTTTAACATCTTATATCATTACGAATACTAATGGAAAGCTATTTTGTGCTCTTTTTGTAAATAAAAATTATCATATACATTCAGAAAACTCATAACGTAGTGGAAATGTTCACTCTCTTATACATTTATTTGTTCTCAAATTACAGACGTTGTAGACAAAAAATGAAGGTAAATTAGCAGCTAAAAGATTTGACAGTAGCTAAACCTTGTAAGAGGAATCTATCTTATCAATAACAATGAAGCTAGTATCAACTAGAATAGATATTGTAATATCTACAAAATTTGTCATTTGCAAAGTGTAATGGTAACATCTATACTAATATTATAAAGCGGAAGAGTTTGTTAGTTTGTTTGTTTGTTTGAACGCGCTAATCTCAGGAACTACTGGTCCGATTTGAAAAATTCTTTCAGTGCTAGATAGCCCATTTATCGAGGAAGGCTATAGGCTATATTTTATCACGCTAGGACTAATAAGAGCGAAGAAATAGAGGAAAATGTGGAAAAAACGGGGAAAAATTTATTTGAAAGGGCTTATTTGAACGCGCTCATCTCAGGAACTACTAATCCGATTTGAAAATTTCTTTCAGTGATAGATAGCCCATTTATCGAGGAAGGCTATTGGCTACATTTTATTACGTTACAATTAATAGGAGCGAGGAAATGGAGGAAAATGTGGGAAAAACGGGAGAAATTGTATGAAAGGGCTTATTTGAACGCGCTAATCTCAGTGACTACTGGTCCGAATTGAAAAATTCTTTCAGTTTTCGATATCCCATTTATCAAGGAAGGCTATAGGCTATATTTTATCACGCTAAGACTAATAGGAGCGATAGCGAAGGAATAGTGAAAAATGTGGAAAAAAGCGGGGGAAATTACATGAAATTGCTTATTATCTTGAGAACTACTTGAGCAATTTTTATGTTATTTGGCAAACATGATTAATAGACCACGTGGAAGGGACATAGGCTATTTTTGCGGAAAAATGTACGGTTGCGTGAAATTCCTAAATTACGCGGGCGAAGCCGCACGGAACAGCTAGTAAGCTAATATAGACACTCCTTTGTAAGTAAGAATATGACTCCAGAAATCACCCTGTATACTTTTTACTTCATAAACCTATTAGTGGATATCAAGGACGAAAGTTTACTAGCTTCAGCTACAGATATCACTACTAATTATGAGAAAAGACGGAACGCAAATCACCTCTTTGGGTAAAGATGATGATGGATTTTATTTTCTTATTTGAATTATGTTTTTTCTTTTGTTATTGTTAATAATTAGCGTTTGCATTGACCACTTACGACTCTTGATCATAACATGGTTTATATTCTCTTTCGACGAAACATCTTAAAATTTTACTTGTGTCAGAAAATATAATAAAAAATGAGGTTATCCTCCTCGTTAGTCTCTAGTTTACCTCAAGATAGAATCAATCACTACCCCAAAAATGTCTCTAAATAGTTTCAAAATGTAAAACATCATGCAGGAGTCGTTTTCAGTGCAAAAAAAGTAATAAAAAAGTATGTATCAAAAAAGTTAGTTCTAAACCTTATAACACCTAAGTACCACACAACACGCCATTGTACCTATCTGGGTACACCCCCTTAAGGGGAGGATTTTAATTTTTTTTAATTTTTTTTTTAATTTTTCATTTATATAGCATATAAACTGCAGATAAATTCAAGTTTTGTTAAAAAAATACTATTGGTTTCATTTTGGCGGTTAATGGGTTAAGTAAATAAATACCTTTGTAATTTCTGTAATTACCTTTGTGTAAAAATATTTTTTTATAAAATGTGTGGACCCCGAAGATCATTTCCCTGTGATAAACCCCCCTGTGATAAATGATAGAAACATATACAATAGTTTCAAAGAACTCGTTTTGTAATTGATGATACAAAGAAATAGTTTATGTAAGCCAACTAATAACATACAGTAACAACTTCAGCTGTACACTTTTACACAAAATGTACACTCACCTTTTGTGTCCGCGAGAATTTCCCAGCTGCAACCGCAGCGGGGGCGAAGCCCAGCCCCACACGGAGTCAATCTGCATTCAATATTCCATACTTATTGCCAAATACTTGTGAACTTTCACAATACTCGTGAATCTACAGATTTTTTTCACTTGCAAATCACGTACGTTCGACTTGACAAAATAGCCGTTTCTTACCGAATCTTACTCGGTAGTATAATATACTACACGATTACATTTGTTAGCACTCGATAATTTATGTGAATGTCAATGCTCCTTGCACTCGACTTACCTTTGAAGATTTTGTCGACTTCGCAAATAAAATAATCCTCTACGGAGCGCTGAACTTAAAGAAGGCGCTCCCGAGATAGTTTCTGCAATGTTTGTCAGCTCATCCACTTTCAAAACACTAGAATTTTTCACTTTTTTTTACTGTTACTCGATCGAGACTTCTGTGAACATTTTAATTTCTACACCCAGATTACTAGTATATATTTACTAGTTTTTTGTAGACAGATAAGCGTCTTAGAAGAGTTTGACGGCTCACGAATTGACATTTGATGCAGTGTTGCAAAAGTGATAATTCAAAAATCGGGCAAATTTTCAGGTAAGTATCGAAAGAAAACGGGAGAATTTTTTTTCCAAATAAAACAACAGTATTTTACGCAATTAATTAAAGTATATTATTTAAAACATATAAGGTACATTGAAAATGGCAAATCATTCATTTTCATACCACTTTTTGCTTGCTATTTTTGCAAACATTCTTTAAAATGTTGTGGGTATTTTCTTCCCTTAATTCCTATAGGTACTCGTTCTTGGACTATTACATGAATCATCGGAGTTGGACATCGTCACTATAGCATACTTAACAAATAACACAGATAAAATTTAAACTTTCTTTCTTTCCATGACAGCCGTGCGGACGAACGAAAAACACTTCAGACCATGACTGTTGAGGTTTGAAATATTCAGTCGGTACTCGGTATCAACCACCTTACTTCATTTTCATTTACTTCATTCTCACTTCCCAGTATTTATTTATTTATTTATTTTTATTTTACAGGAAAACAAAACGGTAATTAAGTGACAATATAAATAAATACCTACCTAGCAAGAAGATACACAATTACATTGTTTTCGCATATAGGTATACGAGGAGAAAAAAAAGGACAATTAACAAAACTTAAACCTAATTTACAAATTATTTTGAAAACCAGTCTCTAGACAATGTATTTCTGAAGACATTAGGTGATGAGGTAAAAAGATCGAGTGCGGAGCCATCTACCGAATGAGTACTGTAGTGGTTGTAGGTATACATAGATCTTATAAAGAAAGAATTTTGCCTATAGTTAGTACCGTGAGAAGCCATGGAGAGAGTAGGTCTATGACGCATGTGTGTTACTTTATAAGGCACGCGTATGCTAATTTTCGACAATAGGGTCGGAGAATCTATACAAAATTGAGCAATTTTTACTAAGTATAGCGCTGACTCTTTCAGTTGGGGAATCCCCTTACTAAAGAGTTCACTTACCCGTTCAGTATTACCTGATAATCTTCAGTGTTGTCGTCTTGAGAATGCAAAATAATACTATATTTTAAACATTCGTTGCATACAATGTTAAAATCGGGAGATAGGACAGTTAAATCGGGATATCAGGAGGGAGACGCTAAAATCAGTAGATCTCCCGATAAATCGGGAACTTTTGCAACACTGTTGCCAGGAATATTATTGACACAGATTACAATAAATTTAATAGCCAAATAGTTAGAGGAAAATATATCTTAATTAATGCGTAAAATAATGAATTAAACAAAGAAACAGTGATAACAAATAACAAACTAAACACTAAAAATAATTATTTAAACAAAGAAACATTGATAACAGATAAAGAACTAAACACTAAAATACTATAATTTATATGAATATGTATAAAACGCGTTGAAAAACGAAATGAATACGACTTATGTCTCTGCGGGTACTTTTTACATCCGGACAACAAAATTTTGCGGTTTGGAAAAATAGCCATAAAACAATGACCGTGTGCTAGAGCCCTTACATAATGTAAGGGCTCTAGCACACGGTCATGTAAGTTACATTTCGATTTAAATATTCTTCGAAGTTGGTATCACTGGTGATCAAAGGACTAGTATCCAGCTATAAAAAAACAGGTTTTTTTTCTAGTAGCCATATATGGTCACGGCCTTGGGTATGTATGTGTGAGTGTAGGACACCTATTTACACAGATCTGTCCCCCCCCCCTGAAATTTCTACATTAATTTACATTTTAATCAGAGTGACCACTTTTTATCACACAAACTACCAGAAATGTCTGTGAATTCTACTAAAATCTACCAAACCCTGTTTTAAATTCTACTTAAAATCTACTGTTACAAATAAAATAAAATTTCTATGTGGTTGAGATGTAATAAAAAACATTTTTTTACAAAATTTAGCAATTTTTATTTATTCTCGTCATCATCTTTACCATATTTTTTATGATTTTTCATAATTTGTGACATATAGGCTTCCGGTTCAAAACGTGTACCTACAATTCCCATCATTATATTTTATACCCTCTCTATCGTGTAAGATTACACGTAGGTACATTTTTATTACAAAAGCAGTTACGATCTTTGGTCTTGATTAAATAGCTGAAAAAATCCCTTCACATTTTGCGTTCGATACAGGAAGGTTTCACGTTCACAAAATATACTCGATAGCGCGATGCAGGAATGTTAGGCGAATTGTGGGTACCCCCACATTTGAAACAATAAAAACCCCGACTAAGAAATGACCAATACAGAATTGAATGATCAAGAGAGAGATCAATGATTGTGATGAATGAATGATGATTGTATGTGGAAAAGAGACCGTTATAGCACCGTATTAGTTACGGGAAATCCCCTGAAAGACTGCCCATCTTTCTGTGTTGCCAGTTTTGAGTTTTGTAGGGACTAAGAGGTTTTTTTTGCCTTGACACTTGCATTTTGGATTATCATGTAAGACTGTTTCATAATACCGATTTACTACCGAAATCTACTAAATGATTTTGCACTACTAAATCGCAGTTCAATTTGCCTCAAATCTACCAAAAAAGTAGAAATCTACTAAAAATGGTCACACTGATTTTAATACAATATATAAAGATACGGAATACACTGGCTGCGTTCCAGATGACGTTAATTTTGACCAAAACGCTCAAAACGTCCCCTTCTGCCGTTCCCTTTGGCGACCGGGATCGTTTTGATAGCGGCTATGACGTCACTCATGACGTCATCAATTTCGCTCAAGCAACGCTCAAAACGACCCACGATGAAAATGGGTCGAAGTGGGCGTTCTAGTTTTCTTTTTTATTTTAACGTAACAATATCGCAAAGACCATATTCGGAAAGTTTTCAGGAGAGAGTAGCGCAGGGCTTCAAATAACGTTATTTTTTCATAACGTTATTGCTTCAAGGGCATAGATAACGTTATGAAAATTTAACCGATACTAGAAATAACGTTATAAATGTATTTAATAACGGTAAATGTTATAACGTTATATAGGATTTATAACGGTAAAGATATGTTCTTTGATAACGTTATAGTCCGTCAAGAAAGTCATGACAGGCGGGAAAATTTTCTAAACGTAATCACGCTTTTAAGGTGTATTTTTTCTTTGTATTTTCACAGATAACGCTTATTACATTTTAAATATGAGTGAGATTTGGTGCACCGTGCACGATCGCATACCTGATACCAGAAAATAACGTTATATTTACCGTTATTATTATAACGTTATTTTTTTGTTATGCCATAACGAAAAAATAACGTTATAATAATAACGGTAAATATAACGTTATTTTACTAGATATCGTTAAAAAAATAACGTTATCTGGCTACCATTATGAAAATAACGGTACGTAACGATATTTTTTCTGTTATTCGATAACGTTATGAAGCCCTGCCTATTATACGGTCAATATTATCACCGTCAGTACCACAGAGTACTTTTTTATATATAGGAATAGAGGTACAACTCGACGGCCAAATAGGGTAAGACAAGTGGCGCTCTCTGGAAGTAGGTTTTGACAACTTTTTGTCAATATATATACCTACATATAGCATTGGTTACTGGGTTTAGGTTGCTTTTTGTTTCTTTTTATAGGATGTTTTTCAATAAATAAAACACTGACAACCGTAATTGATATAATTTATTTTTTTCTTTTAAAACATTTCATATATAATTTTTTCACTTTCAGCATAAACAAATCCGTATCATCATCACACTCTCTCCTATTCATTAATATTCTATTTATATTCTTACAGTAATTGTAAATGAAGAATCTGCAGGATATATTGATTAAAAAATCGAGTAATTTTTCTTTATGCAGTTCACATTTTAAGAAATCAAATTGTATGTGAATAAATATCACTGTTTTAATTATTTTTTTAAATATTTTTTATCTAAGCACTTTTTAATTATTGTGTAATTTATATCCTGCAGATTCGAAACACAATTCAAGAGAGAGTCGCTGGGACTGCAAAGCCATTTTTTATTAGCGTACTCTCTACGTTTTAAATACTCTCCTTCCTGATCGGACATTAAGTTTTTTTTGCATTCACTACAACCCTTGAATTGAAGACTTTCTTCTTAGCGGTTTTAACAAAATAACCGCTAACATATTGTAGCCCCCAACTATTCGGGGGTCACTTTTGTCTTCAAGGGGTATAATTTCTATGTCCGGAATCTTAGACAGCTCGCAGTTTATTTGTTCTTTGCAGGCCCCGCTTGTGATGAGAACTTCATGCAAAGCATGGCAATTATCCACCTCACAATTTGCCCCAGGGGCATGGACACTAGATAGGCTGTTTATTAAAAGGCTGCTAAATGCTGCTTCAAATCCATCTGGAGTAGGGTTTACGTTCCGGCATCCTTGGCTCCTTATCGATCCAAAAAAAATTTCGATTGGATCCTGGTTCAGATGCCGCAACCAAACCGATGTCACTCCGTACTTCACAGCAATTTTTTTTAATAGTAGTTCTATTCCTTCTAGTGTCCATACCCAGTTATTTAAAGTGGGAACATGCTCCACATTTAAGGTTTTTACATTCACAAACTTCATATTTTTTAAAAATATTTTAGCCTCCATCCATGTTTTGTGATGTGGCGAGTTTGGCGTCGCAGGTCCCAGAAGAGGTTTACTGTGCTTCTTCCTTTTTCCGAAGCTTCTATTAATTGAGTCAAAAAGTTGGTCAAAAAATAAGATGACGTCTGCGGTGTTTTGCGCATCTTGGGAGATTATTCCTTTTTCTGCAAAAAGAAGATAAGAATAAATTATAAATAATATTCCTCACACATTCTCACAACGCAATCTTGTCCCGAACAAAGCATTCCTTGCTTGTAATTTGGGTACCGCAGACAACAAACCTATATTAATAACATAACACCTACAAATGATTGACTTACACGGGAATCGAACCCGCAATCTCCTAAGTAGGCAGATACACTAGCTACTATGGCATCCACAGAGTACTTTTTTATATAAGGAAGATCGTCTCGTACAAGTTTTTTTTTTACAAGAGAAAAGCAGCAGAAGCAATAATACTCACATGCGCGTTAAAAACTTAACGCATGCAAAACAAGACGGATTATTGTTATCTTTCGGATTCCATAAAAATGGGCATGTTTCTTACAAAAGAATAAGCTCCTTGAGGTCATCAAGCTCTAATAGGCTACTTGACCTATTTTTTTTCTTCATTCTAATCGCTTCTTAATCATTCATTTTCACTAAAAAAACTAATATTTTAATATTTTAAACAGTAGAAACCCATAAAAATGTTGATTGAAAAATATGCCCTATATATGGCGCCGAAAACACTGTCCGCCATTGTGCCGCCATAGTGTGACGTCATGTTTTTGTATTTTATACTTTCTTTATTGAAAAAAGTTTTATGTGCTAAACGTACGAGTCTAACAGTGCTTAAAAAATTGAAAAAGAATTTAGAAATCATTTGTAATGTTGAACACTTTTGTAGAAAAGTTTTGGCCATTTCATTTCCTAACTACAATAAATGGAGATAATAATTATATAAAACTGGTGTTTTATTTGAATTATTCAAGAAAATATATTTTATAAATCCTTCTAGGCTTATTCATATTATTTATGTACAAATAAACTTACATATAACGAGCGCGATAAATGAAAGATATTAAATTACAAATGACGTCACATCCAGATCGGAAGTACCGCAAAAGCGTTTTCGTCAGTACAATTCCTATTTTTATAAAATCATATTTTAAAATCGACTTTATTTATCAATCATAAGCTTTTATTTCACGATAAGGGTGAAATACAGTTTCCTAGGCCAAGTTCTACTAGAAATATGCATTTTTTCAATGAAATTAAATATATGTCAAGTAGCCTATTATTGTTACAAGAAATTTCTATCTCATTATTAAGTATGTTTATTATGAAAATTATATTTATGAATTCTGTATATTATCTGCATATTATATTATACTAGCTATATGACCGATGAACGAACTCGAATTCAAAAATTTAATACTTTTTTGTGAATGAAGGTAGAAAAATAAAAAATCCTAGTTTACGAATCACGCGGCGAGAGCGTCCCTACCTATATAAAAAGCAGTGTCGTCTTCGCGAGTGTCAGTATTCAAAAACGAGCCTCTCAGAACGAATCTCTGCTCGAACGCGCCGCCTAAAAAAAAATCAACTTCTACGTCGTTACTATGCGCGATAGCCTATAGAACTATTTAATCAGCCAAGTGTGAATGAGTGTGTGTGTGTAAATCTGTGTCAAGAAAAGAAGAGAAGAGGGCCCTCGAAGCGAAGCTACGGAACCAAACTGAGGTTGGTGAAATTATCTGCTTTTCCCGTCTTTATTCCCGAGATACAGTCCATTCAACTTAAATGAGAGGTTTTCTTATTTTTAATCTCCACCAGACGGCGCGACGATAGACACTTCTAGATTTTCTATTGGTTCCCCACCGATCTGAAATTATCTGTAGGTTGGCATCAGGGCTTCATAACGTTATCGAATAACAGAAAAAATATCGTTACGTACCGTTATTTTCATAATGGTAGCCAGATAACGTTATTTTTTTAACGATATTTAGTAAAATAACGTTATATTTACCGTTATTATTATAACGATCTTTTTTCGTTATGTTTAAACGAAAAAATATCGTTATAATAATAACGTTATTTTCTGGTACCAGGTATGCGATCGTGCACGGTGCACTAAATCTCACTCGCAGCCCACTTTTTTGCGAGATTTGTGTGAAAATACAAAGATAAAATACAAAGAAAAAAATTTAGAAAATTTTCCCGCCTGTCATGACTTTCTTGACGGACTATAACGTTATCAAAGAACATATATTTACCGTTATAAATACTATATAACGTTATAACATTAACCGTTATTAATATCAATTTTTAACGTTATTTTTAATATCGGGTAAATTTTCATAACGTTATTTAAGCCCTTGAAGCAGTAACGTTATGAAAAAATAACGTTATTTGAAGCCGTGGTTGGCATCACGGATACATATTGGTTGTTTCTAAAAAATATCAGTGTACTGTCAAGTGTGGCATAAATCAAAATATCTTAAACCTAAGCGATCATTGGCCTAAGCGATTAGGTCAGTATACTGGTAACAGTTTAGGAACACGCAAATTGTCAAACTGACAACTGATAGAGTTTTGGCGGGCATGTCATGGGCATGTCACTTTCAAACTCCTACTTTTTATTGTTGGTGTGGTTTTTATTATTTTTTCCCAAATTGTGTTATTTGGATCTTTGATGTTCATTATTGGTAAAATATTAGCCATGAAATACCCGTTTACTGGCGCAAGTGCAGATAAAATGTTGTCAAAACCAAAATGTATAATTCCTGTGATATTTGGTGTGAATATCGGTAAATAGGGCTATTTCTTCCGTGAGTTGAAACTAAAACATCGTTGTAATAACTTTGTTAACCTAGTCATTGGAATATTATGGCGTCGTTTTCAAATTGAAATCAAGTTTTACATTCTTTTGCCCAGTTTTGTAGCAATTATTGGTGGTATTACCGATAGTTGTCTACCCATACGCCATCTAGTTACTAAATGGAAACTGTTTGACAATCAAATTAAAAAGTTAGGAGGCGAAACTTTTTATTTTAGCAATAGCAACACTCTTTTGGCATTTGTTCCTTTGACTTGCTGTTTTTGGCGGGAAGAGGAAGGCGCCTTTTTTTAACAATTTGGAAAAATCGTATTTAATAGTTTTTATACATTAAAAGTATTTTAAAAGTACTTTTATATAGTATATGCAGGACGAGAGCGAACTATAAATCTTCGTCATCGACGAAAAGGAAAATAGATGATATCTCAGGCGATAAGTACAAACCCTTTAGTAAGCCTTCGTATTCTAGAAAATATCCTGACAATAATTGCAGCGGAGAATTTATTGTCTTCGTCGAACATTGTAATGATACAAAAATAGGAAACATGAACCCCCTTAGCCTTTCGAAAATTTTCAAAAACGCAAAAGGAGTTTATGAAAGAGCTAGAATAAGCGCCCGCAAAATAAAAATAACTTTCAAACAAGCGGCATTGGCTAATGATTTCCTCAATGCATCATTTATTCAAGAAAACAATCTAAGAGCATATATCCCAGCAGCCTCTGTGGAAAGGGTTGGGGTAGTTAGGTACATTCCTAAGGAAATTAGTAATACGGATTTATTTGAAAAAATAAGTAGCGATATTGACATAACTGGTATAAGTAGATTTATGAAAAAAGAAAATAATACACTTGTTCCGTTAAATACTATTACCTACTGTTACCTTTTCTGGCACTGTATAACCACAATGCAATAGGCTACTTGACCTATTTTTTTCTTCATTCTAATCGGTTCCTAATCATTCATTTTTACTAAAAAAACTAATATTTTAATATTTTAAACAGTAGAAACCCATAAAAATGTTGATCGAAAAATATGCCTTTTATATGGCGCCGAAAACACTGTCCGCCATTGTACCGCCATAGTGTGACGTCATGTTTTTTGTATTTTATACTTTCTTTATTGAAAAAAAGTTTTATGTGCTAAATGTACGAGTCTAACAGTGCTTAAAAAATTAAAAAATAATTTAGAAATCATTTCTAATGTTGAACACTTTTGTAGAAAAGTTTTGGCCATTTCATTTCCTAACTACAATGAATGGAGATAATATATAAAACTGATGTTTTATTTGAATTATTCAAGAAAATACATTTTATAAATCTTTCTAGGCTTATTCATATTATTTATGTACAAATAAACTTACATATAACGAGCGCGATAAATAAAAGATATTAAATTACAAATGGGATGACGTCACATCCAGATCGGAAGTACCGCAAAAGCGTTTTCGTCAGTACAATTCCTATTTTCATAAAATCATATTTTCAAATCGACTTTATTTATCAATCATAAGCTTTTATTTCACGATAAGGGTGAAATACAGTTTCCTAGGCCAAGTTCTACTAGAAATATGCATTTTTTCAATGAAATTAAATATATGTCAAGTAGCCTATTTCTTAGATGGATGGAGATATAAGGTTCATAATTATATACCTCCAGTTCTACAATGTTTTAAATGCTTACTTTTCAATCACTCTGCAAAATATTGTTTTAATGAACAAGCATGTTCTAAATGTGCAGAGAATCATTCCTATAAAGAATGTGCATCAGAAGTTTTAAAATGTAAAAACTGTGGAGGTAATCACCTAGCTATTTCTAAGGAGTGCCCAATTAAGGCTTCTAAAATTAAGAAAAACATATCTTTGAGAAATAATAATTCTACTTATGCAGACATAACAAATAATTTAACATCTTTCCCACCTCTGACAAAAACTAAACCTCAAAATGTTAAAATTGTACCAGAAAAGATATCAGCCCAGGACATTATTAATAATCAAAAAATTTTAGAAGCCATAATAAGCACTTTGTAAGTATAGGAAATTCTAATGAGATTAATACTACAACACATATTAAACAAACATTCATTAAAAACTTTAATAAGTAATGGATAGTATTAATATTGTACAGCATAACATCCAGAGTTTAAATAATAAAAAACATTTACTTCAATCACTCTTAATAGATAAAGAAATAGATATAGCTTTATTAAATGAAACATGGCTGAAAACTTCAAGTCCTCGGATTCATTTCCCTGGGTATAATTTCATTTTTAAAAATGCTTCAAATGAACACTGAGGAGTGGCAATAATTATTAGGAATTCTATAAAGTATGTGCAGCATCCGACTCCAAATTATCAAGATATACAGTCTGTATTGCTATAACCATAGAAACAGGTATAGGTTCCATTACAATCCTTTGCATTTACAGTCCACCTAGAAACAAAATTAATATAACAAAATTAAAAAACAATAATTAACAATCTTCCTAAACCTATTATCATATCGGGTGATTGTAACGCCCATCACATAGCTTTTGGTTGTACAATAAATAATACAAGAGGACGAGACTTGTATGAAGTTATAGATGAATATAATTTATGTATTTTAAATACAGGTTGTGCTACTACAGTAAGTAGACCAAACAATAACACTTCTGCAATTGATGTTACACTAGTGAGCCCAGAGCTGGCTCCCTATTGTGAATGGTATGTCGGTGAGGATCCGTTGGGAAGTTATCACTTTCCAACTTTTACAAAACTTAATACTTCTCCTATGCAATATGACATAAATAAAAATGTAAATAAGTATTTATTCAAAAAAGCTAACTGGGATAAGTTCTTTAATATGTCAAATGATTTATTTCAAGATTTTGAATATAATTTACAAAATCCTTTAGAAAGTTATAATCATTTCTGTGATCTACTAAACACTTTAAGAGATGAATGTGTTCCAAAAATTATAATAACTAATTCATCTAAAAAAATTTAAAAAAGGGTACCTGCTCCGTGGTGGAATGATATTTGTGATAGGGCTGTAAAGGATTGTGGAGAAGCTTTGGAAAAATATAGAAATAATTTGAGTATGGAAAATTATATAAATTATAAGAGATTAGATGCATTCAAAAAAAGGATTATAAAAGAGGAAAAGAGAAAAAGTTGGCAAAATTTATGCTCTACATTTAATAGATCCACCCCAGTCACAAATATTTTGAATTTTATCAAAAAATATAAGCGTGTAGATTCTAGCATAAATAGTAAATGTGATAGTTTTGTACCAGAATTTTTAGACAAATTTACAAATGATGAAGTATGTGACAGTTCATTAGAAGATATATTTAAAAGTAATAATGATAGTGAATATTTCAACTTTTTCATGAAAGATTTTAGCTGGGATGAATTTCATAGTTCCTTAATGTCAAGAAGACTGGACTGGATAATTTACCATATTTAATGATTAAAAATGTACACAAAAACGCACAAGTAGTTCTTCTTAATATCTACAATCACTTATGGTCCAAACAAGTTGTTCCCGACGAGTGGAAAACTCAGTGTGTTTTGCCCATTCTGAAAGAAGATAAGCCAATCCATGATCATAATTCTTACCGTCAAATATCACTCACTTCATGCATAGGAAAAGTTTTTGAAAATATGATAAAAGTTAGGTTAGACTACTTTACAGAAACTAATTCAATATTACCAGATTTTCAGCTAGGTTTCCGTAAAGGAAAAAGTACAGTTGACGGCTTTGTTTCATTTCTTAATGATATTAAGAATTCTTTAATGGCTCATTCAAATGCAATTTGTGTATTTTTAGATGTGCAAGGAGCATACGATAATGTTAATGTCTGTACTTATAAAGGTTTTAAGTGAATTGGGCATTCCTGGTAGATTTTTAAATTGGATATATAGATTCTTGAATCACCGTCTTGTCTATGTGAAATTTAATGATATACTACATGGTCCAAAATTTGCACATAAAGGCTTAATGCAAGGAGCAATATTGTCTCCAATCCTGTATAATTTATATTATACATCACAAATTTGTAAATATGTAAAAGTATTAGGTGTTAATGTTCTACAATATGCTGATGATATTGTTATATATTGTATTAATCGTCTACTACGCTCGGCCAATTGTAATATTAATTTAGCTCTTAAGCAACTGTTAAATTATTACAATAACGAACTAAAACTAAATATTAATTCTTCAAAAAGTTCAGTTATGACTTTTGGTAAAAGTCAATGTAATGTTCAAGTTAAATGTAATAATGAAGTAATCTCAATAGTAAATGAACATAAATTTCTAGGTATAGTTTTAGATGACAAACTCAAATTTAATAAACATATAGATTATATATGTAATAAAGCTTACCAGCGACTCAACATATTGAGATGCTTAGCAGGAGTTTTTTGGGGTGCTGATCCAAAAATTCTCTCAATGTTGTATAAAAGTTTAGTTAGGAGCCACTTTGACTATAGTTGCTTAGCATATATTAATGCTAGCGCTAGTCTTCTAAAAAAGTTAGATATAATTCAAAATCAAGCGCTGCGCATTATAACTGGTGCGATGAAATCCACCCCGATAAACTCAATGGAAGTTGGAACTTGTATACCTCCTTTATTCTTGAGACGACTCATGTTAGCTAAGAAATACTTTGTTAAGATGATTGCAATTAAGTCCTCACTTCCTGTAAGAAAACTGAAAGTATCTGAGGAAATGGCTCACAGAACACTTTTACTCCTATCGGAGAAGAATGACAACTCTATACAATCAGTTTTTACTACCGCCATCTATATGCAGCCCGTACCGTACTAATCGGAAAAAAATGAGCGCGGGAAATTTCAAATTATTAGTGCGGTAAATTTAAATTCTATAGTTTTAAATGGGGGTTCTTAAAGGGTATTTTTTTTAGTTGTAAGAAAAACTAAATAGGTAAACCTATTATTCGGACTGTCGTTTACCTATTTAGCTTTTCTTACAACTAAAAATTGACATAATATGAAATAAAACAAATAGGTATATTAATAACATTTTGGTTTTATTGAAAGTTCACGTCTTACATTCTCCATTTATAAAATATATTACTTGAAGGAACAGACTCTTATAAAATAAAATATTACTGCTACTTACAGATATATTTAATAGAATCAGGCAATACTTTGCAAAATTTTAATACTTTAAAAAGTGTATTTATTTATACAAATATTACATACTAGATGACGCCCGCAACTCCGTTGCGCCAAAATAGTTTATCGCGAAGGAACCATACATTTTTCCGGGATAAAAAGTATCCTATGTCCTTTCCCGGGACTCAAAGTATCTCCATGCCAAATTTCAGCAAAATCGGTTTAGCGGTTTTAGCGTGAAGACAGACAGACACACTTTCGCATTTATAATATTAAGTATGGAAGTATGGAATAAAAATTATGTGTAGAACTTTGTGAATCAGTTTTTCTTACATTTTGTTCAACCATACATTTCACTCAACATTAAATTTAAAATGCTATACTTAGCAAAATATAACATATTATTATATTTTCTGTGGAGAATGCTTACTTGGTATTTTGTATGCAATTACTGGTGTAAAATAATTTTCATTTTAAGTTTTAAAGAAGTCGAAGCTTCTTCAGCAAAAGAACGGTTTTTTAAAACGCAGAATCTCTTTATGCATATAAAAAACACACAGTTAATAATTGTTTCCAAATTGTTATCTTTGTGTAAATTGCATGGTTGAATAAAATCAAACTTGACAATACTATTTATGCGATCTAAAATTTTTATCTTTATCATTTTAACAAAGGCATTATCTTTTAAAAATTATTAATAACTGATGCACATAACTCTACACAGAAAATAAAATCTTTATGGGCATAATTTAAAGCTTGAGAATCCGTTCCATATTCCCTGTTTGCGACAAAATTGTGTGTTATATCTATGTTATCACTAACAAATATTTTTCTACATATTTCACAATCCTTCAATGGTAGTTTCTTTAATATAAATCCCGCCACATATGCACATGCCTGTATTTCAGGATTGTTTGTGTTTATTGCTTCATCAACTTCAAAATACAGAGCATATGACGTTGAAGATGATGAAGCAGTAACAACTGAGTCTTTTTTTTCCTGCGCAGACTGCGAAACTGACAAGAAGCTATCAAAATTATTAATTATAACATTGTTGTCAGTTTCGCAGTTTCCAGTAGTTCCCATATGTGATAAATTACTAATTATGGCAGCTTTGAGCCCAGCTACAAATTGTCCGCATGTAGGGTTTGTGTTTGAGCCACAGTTCCCACGAATACACCCAAAAAGATTTTCTAGGGCATCTTGTTGGAGTCTTCTTGTAGCTAGGCCTTTCACATTATATTTTTTACTTAAATTTCTCCATACCCTTTCTACAGCATTTAGAGTCCATATCCAGCCCTCTAGCGATGGAGGTTTACGTGGACTGCCTATAAATTTTAGTGTAGAAAAAAAAAATTTCATTTTTTGAAAGAAAATTAAATGGGGGCTGGTTGCTGTTAAGTTTGTGGCATGACATTTTCCTCTTCTTAAATCCGATGTTTCACTGTTTAAACAGTCAAATATTTTGTCCATATTGGCAACAACATTTGCTGTTGTTGTGGCTGCAGCTGTAAGGCTTCCTGTAAATGAAAATGAATGTATTAGAACGGAAATAGAACCTTATCTTTATTTAAATACATTTTTAAAATAGTAGGTAGTGTATTATTTGATATAAAAGTCCGCGACAAAATCCGTAATTGTTAAATCTTATAATATCATGAGTGATACTCGCGAAAACTTAAGAAATCATTAAAGTAAAAGTTGTTGATATTATTTATATAATGATTGTATCGAGTTATCTATATATATATTAATACGTGAGAGAAAAACTTTGTAACCCTTTTTACAAATTTTTACAAACTTTTAAAATGGGAAAACATACGTGCATGAAATTTCACACAGTTACAGTTTATATCAAAGAGGATGTAAACTGTATACTACGTAACAAGAGGTCGGACTTAGAAGAAAAAAAATAAACATCCGTTATTTTTTTAATTTGAAACTGAAGTTAAAATTTTTAAGTGCAAAACCTTTCACTCTAAACATACCAAAAATTAAAAAAAAATAAAATAAAAAATAAATAAGCTCAAATAAATGTTTTATTTCAATAAAAATTATTGTACACAGCTAAATAAATAGGCTAATAAGGTAAATTAAACAATAAAACAGATTTAATCCACAAGCTTTTGTTGATTTCTATTACTCAATATTATAATATTACAGTACAGTTTTAGGTATTTTATTTATAAATATAATAGAATAGCTGTCTATGCTACTCTACTAACTACTTGATTGGCTTACACAGTAAACTCTATATAGGGAGGGGATTAAAGCTGCGCGTCCACCAAGTCAGAATCGGGGCGTACGGTGTGGACTGCGCGTCGTGTCGTCATATATATTTTGTTAGGCGCAGAATGACGTTCCAGTACTTCTAGTGCAGTTCACAGTAGTCAGTACCATACATACAAAGCAACAAATCCGTCCGCTGCATACCTACGCAGTATGCTCCGATCCCGATCCAGTAGACGCGCACCTTTATACATGTAACACACTTAAGTATCATTACTTTGTTTTGTTACACCCTGTATACGACAGCTGAAATCTATCGCGTGGGCTCAGGCCAGCTGCATACCACCTCACGTCTTGATCAGAGGATTTTTCCTTGGTGGCCGTACCACTCATAATCCCATACCTTCCTTCTCCAGCTATTGCTTGCAGACTTGCAAACTAGTATAGGGACCTAAAAATCTGAAATTAATGAAACATTTTTCATTTACTACATTTCCATACAGTTTACATAAATTATTAAGTATACTTATCAACCTTATGTATTATTACAATAAAACAATATATACATTTTAACATTTTCCAAATTAACTGCATACTGATATACATTATAATATTTTCTATGAAATAATAATCTATCTTTTTCATATTAATATAGTTTATGTTGTAAATTATTGTACAAATATGCAAATAATACTGCGACATACTTTGTATTAGAACATGGTATGACATAGTTATGTTTTGCTTCAATTTATCAATTTACGGTTACATTTACATTTTACAATGGCTTACCTTTCGTTTTTCATTAATTAATCCACTTAATTTACAATTTTTGTATGAGTTGCTACAAAATAATTTTCACAAAATGAAAATCGAACTTTGAATTTTAAACTCCTTCTTCGTCTTTTTTCTCATGTAGTTTATATTCTCTATGGTCTTTTTTATCAGCCAATCACAGTCGACCTTGCACAGATTATCTGATTGGGTACAGTTGCTACGTTTAAATTTGGAACCCAAATTTTTTTTTGTTCGGGAATTTCGTCCACCTGGTTTATATGGAGAAGGAGTGCATCGAGCCAATATTATTTTAAAATTATGTTTTTATCATACATTTTTTTAACAATTAAAACGTTAAACACAAGCCTATACATTACGAATTATACTCTTTTATTTATGGTTGAAGTCTGTTGACAACAAGTTGACGAATTGAAAATGGATTATAGTTTTTTATTGAATCTAAGGGTATGCGCGCACGGGCAACTTAGTTGCTCGGCGATTTATTTGTCTCTTTCGTGAAATAAATAAAAAACCGAAGAAAGCGTCGAAAAATAGAATATTGGGTGCATCCATTATGGAGCGATCGGCTATGTATATGAAATTTAGAGCATACCCAAAGACTTGATCGAGAGACAAATAAATCGCCGAGCAACCAAGTTGCCCGTGCGCGCATACGCTTAGATACTAAGGCCTCGGTCTCGAATTTTGCGGGAAGCGGGGCGGCGGCGGCGGCGGCGCGGGAGAGGGGCGGGCAACGCATACCTGTTCTCGAAACCAGCGGGCAGATCGCGCGGCACTGTAGCGGTGTAGTGTTGTGTTTGTGGTTGTGTTGTCGACATTCGCTAACGAAATGTCTGAAAATCGGCGACAACATCTTTTTGATTCAAATGTATTCCTAATGCTCGATTTATTGTGGGCAAAAGAAGAAGTGGATCCCTACTATAGGGCAAGAAAAATAAATGGCGAGTTTTATCGAAATTATGAAGAACAGAGACAAAATCCCGATAAATTCTACGACTACACCAGAATGAGTGTAGAAACTTTTGACTATATTCTAGAAACTATCAAGAGTGATTTAGAGTCTGGAATTAATCCAAAAAGTTTTAGAGGTATATCTCCAGCAGAAAAATTATACATAACGCTTGGGTAAGTAAAACAACGAAATTGTAATTTGTAATTGTATTTATTGATTGTTTCAAAAAGGAAGTGTTGTACCTACTAATTTAGTAAATAGTTTGGCATCGGTATTAAGTTCCCAGATACAATAATTTTAATTAAATACCTACTACACACTAATCAGCCTTAATTATTTATCTTTGACGAAAAATATAATATAAAAACGTTTCGTATGAAATAAGTAACATAACAGTTTGTCATTTATTTTTAAAATCACAGTTTTCGTTTGTACGACGATTAATTATTTCTACAATCACAGTTTTCTCACTCATTTACAGTATTTTTATTACAAGGTCGATATACTTAGTGGTCAGTATAATAATTCCACGCTTATTCTAATCTTGAAACTAAATCTCCTTTCTAAAATTAAAGTTCTCATTTGTACGACGATTAGTTAACTATTTAAATCACAGTTTTGTTATTTATTGACAGTATTTTCATTATAAGATTGATATAACTCTATTGTTGAGTACTATACCCATACATATATGATTCATTAGAAGGGTACGTGCTTTCATTTACACTTAACTCATCTAGAAGAGCTTGATTAATTTTTTGTCTTACTCTAAACTTTTGAACGGGCGTGAATTTTTCCATTTGTGGAAGTAAACTCATAAAAAAGTAGTAGTCATCGGACTTATTCTCATTTCTGGAAGCCTCGTTTCTACTTTGATTTGATAAATCATTTTCCAGCAGTCTTATCCTTTTCCTTTCCAATTCTAAAAATTCAGTTCTTATGTCATTCGCTGTTCTCTTTTTTCTTGATCGTTGTGACGCAGAAGCTTCTCTTGGAGGCGTAGAAATTTCTTGCGATGATGTAGAAGCTTCTTGAGAAGAAACAGGAGCCTCTTGTGAGGATGTAGAAGGTTGTTGTGGATAAATAGAAGATTCTTCATTATGACCGGTTGTATCTTCTTGAGATTTTTCTCCAGATATGTCTTCTATCTCAAAAGAATCATTACTCATCTGATTACTTACTTCAGTACTGCTTAAATTACCCTCAGTAACATTTGGTACAACTTCATCTTGCAAAAACCTCAATTGAGAAAAATATTGCCAATTTGAGGGTTGATTAACATTTCCGGCATCTCCTGATCTAGGGGCAGGATTTTTTTTTAATTCCTTTCTATAGTGATCTTTTAAATTTTTCCATTTCTTCTTTAAATCGGTCACTGAAACAAAGAACGAACAGACTATTTATTACATACATAACTTTAACATATACATGCTTTAATTTTCAGGTTTTTGGCGAGTGGGCAGCCTTTCAAAAGACTGTCGTTGTCATTCAGAATGGGAAAAACAACGGTGGCCAACATAGTTTATGGCACTTGTAAAGCTATATGGAAAAATTTGGTACATTTACATATGCCAAAACCGACAGAAGAATTATTGAAAAATATAACGGAAAAATACTATGAAAAATGGCAATTTCCTAATTGCGTTGGTGCTATTGATGGCAAGCACTGTCGAATAAAAAATCCTAAGTTCGCTGGATCATCGCATTATAATTATAAACATTTCTTTTCGATGCACTTGCAAGCGGTCGCGGATGCTGACAAAAGATTCATTTGTATAGAAGTTGGAGGAAGAGGGAAACAAAGCGATGCAGGGACATTCCATTACTCTAATTTGAACCGTTTACTTCAGAGTAATAACTACAATATACCAGGACCACAATATCTACCCTCATCAGATATCGTTCTACCAATGGTTTTTATTGGAGATGAAGGATATCCACTCAAAACATATTTGATGCGACCTTATCCACAAAGCGTACTTAATGCACAAAATGAGTTATTTAATAAGCGATTATCGCGGGCTCGAAAGACTATTGAGTGTGCTTTCGGAATTTTAAGATCCAAGTGGCATATTTTCAGATCGCCCATAGAGACAAACAAATGTCATGCAAGATTACTCATCAAAACTTGCTGTTTGTTGCATAATATTATCCGAGATAAGGATGGTGATAATGACATTGCCTATATTACTGTCAATACGAATCAACAAACATTACAAACACGATTACAAACCAACGCCCGGACGTCTTATCAAGCACAATATATACGTGAAAAATTCAAAGAATATTTTGTAAATAATCCCATTAGCTACTAATTAATTTGTAAACCATAATAAACATTGTATATAACATAATAAATATTTTTTATATTCACCTACCTTCAATATTCAGTTCGTTTTTTATTTCTTCCCATAATTGATTAATTATTCTTCTATTTTTATGGTTCACATCTTTGCTGTTCCATATGGGTCTCCTCTCAAAGATTGCCGAAATAATTTGCTCTTGCACGTCCGAGGACATTTTGAAACGTCACAAAAAAAAGTACAACACTATACTACAATGCAGACGCGCAACGCGGGACGGTCACCGCTCGACTGGAGGGCACCGCTCGTCGCCCGCCCCCGCGCCGCTCCCGCGCCGCTGTTTTCGAGACCCGGTCCATTTGACGATACGCATAAGATCCTGCCGCTCCCGCGCCGCCGCCGCCGCCGCCCCGCTGCCCGCAAAATTCGAGACCGAGGCCTAAGGTAGTAGTCGTAATGTCATTGAGAGTAAGGTCGAATTTCGACCATTGGGCGATCTCTAGTACATTTATGATTTAATTATACATACATACCATCAGATATTTTAGAGTACAATCCAGCTGCAACTGAATGGCTCAACACTTGAGCAGCTAAATTTACTTTCATTTTTTGCTTCGTATTGGGGTCCAAATGGTCTTTTCTAAGGCAGGGTGCAAAAACAAAATTTGGGTTCTTAGAGTCCATTTCATAGAATTGTTTTATGTGCTCCCATTTAGCAATCCCTGTAAATAAGAAATTATTAGCAAAACAAGAAAATCATATTATTAATACGTAGTGAAAAACTTTGTAACCCTTTTTTATGAAAAATGGGGAAACATAGGTGCATGACATTTCGCACAGTTATAGTTTATATGGTGAAGGAGTGCATCGAGCTAATATTATTTTGGATTTATGCTTTTAACATACATTTTTTAACAAATATAACATTGCACACACTACAACGTACACACTAGGGACAAGCCTTTACATACGAATTGTCTAGATTTATAGTTGAAGGTTGTTGTCAAACTGAAAATAGATTTAGTTTTTTTTATTAAATCTTAAATCATAAAGTTAATGTATGTATGTATGTATGTATGTATGTATGTATGTATGTATGTATGTATGTATGTATGTATGTATGTATGTATGTATGTATGTATGTATGTATGTATGTATGTATGTATGTATGTATGTATGTATGTATGTATGTATGTATGTATGTATGTATGTATGTATGTATGTATGTATGTATGTATGTATGTATGTATGTATGTATGTATGTATGTATGTATGTATGTATGTATGTATGTATGTATGTATGTATGTATGTATGTATGTATGTATGTATGTATGTATGTATGTATGTATGTATGTATGTATGTATGTATGTATGTATGTATGTATGTATGTATGTATGTATGTATGTATGTATGTATGTATGTATGTATGTATGTATGTATGTATGTATGTATGTATGTATGTATGTATGTATGTATGTATGTATGTATGTATGTATGTATGTATGTATGTATGTATGTATGTATGTATGTATGTATGTATGTATGTATGTATGTATGTATGTATGTATGTATGTATGTATGTATGTATGTATGTATGTATGTATGTATGTATGTATGTATGTATGTATGTATGTATGTATGTATGTATGTATGTATGTATGTATGTATGTATGTATGTATGTATGTATGTATGTATGTATGTATGTATGTATGTATGTATGTATGTATGTATGTATGTATGTATGTATGTATGTATGTATGTATGTATGTATGTATGTATGTATGTATGTATGTATGTATGTATGTATGTATGTATGTATGTATGTATGTATGTATGTATGTATGTATGTATGTATGTATGTATGTATGTATGTATGTATGTATGTATGTATGTATGTATGTATGTATGTAGTATGTATGTATGTATGTATGTATGTATGTATGTAGTATGTATGTATGTATGTATGTATGTATGTATGTATGTATGTATGTATGTATGTATGTATGTATGTATGTATGTATGTATGTATGTATGTATGTATGTATGTATGTATGTATGTATGTATGTATGTATGTATGTATGTATGTATGTATGTATGTATGTAATGTATGTATGTATGTATGTATGTATGTATGTATGTATGTATGTATGTATGTATGTATGTATGTATGTATGTATGTATGTATGTATGTATGTATGTATGTATGTATGTATGTATGTATGTATGTATGTATGTATGTATGTATGTATGTATGTATGTATGTATGTATGTATGTATGTATGTTGTATGTATGTATGTATGTATGTATGTATGTATGTATGTATGTATGTATGTATGTATGTATGTATGTATGTATGTATGTATGTATGTATGTATGTATGTATGTATGTATGTATGTATGTATGTATGTATGTATGTATGTATGTATGTATGTATGTATGTATGTATGTATGTATGTAGTATGTATGTATGTA